>AYEL01064828.1:0-67265 GCA_000484575.1 Olivierus martensii | reverse complement strand
GTGCATTCTTGCGAGTATTGCCCAGGGGGTGGCAGTTGTTCTCAATGCCCCGTAAATTTGCCTTGAACCATAAAAGCCCCCTTTTCAACATCCACTGATGGGCAGTAGCAACCCTGTTGGGAACCATTGATCTATAACATTCACAATGGGTCTTACTAAATTTGTGTTGTCCCAGAATATAGTCACATCGGAGATTTCAGAGCTCTTATATTCATTCTTCCATATGACACATATATCATCTATGTAACATACATAAATGATATATGTATAACATAAGAACTCTGAAATTGTACAATCTTTAACAAATGAGAACCTGGGTCTAAATCTAAAAATAGAATAGCTGAAAGAAAATATATTCCTTTATTTAGACATATATATAATATTGGAAAATGGAGAATATTTCACAAACATGTAAAAAACCAATGTATGGACTAGTGATTATATCAGCATAATCACAGGACCATATAATGTATAAACTAGCATCATTTAGGGCCTTAATTTGTAGGTTACATACCCCTGTATGAAACAAGAGGATAGAGATAAAGAATACCATTATATAATTGTACAGTATAGCTATACAAGTATAGATCAGACAAGTATAGCTATAAATATGGAAAAATGGAAAGTGCATATGATAGATAGTAAATCCATGAATAGTAATAATAACTTAACTTCATTACAGCATAACTATGAGGACCAGTCTCACCAGAACCAATGGTTTTATTCACTTATATATAATCTAGTAGTGGATAAAGTTATTAAAAAAGTTGTTATGGACAAACCCTATCAACTTGTGTATAAAAGAAAAAATACTATAATTATAGTCCAGAAGAAATAAAAGAACGAAAAAATACTATTTTCTCAAATTTAAGGAATGAAGGGTACTCTCCATTTGGTTATATAACCACTCCTTATGAATATTTGAAGAATATATAGATAGGACCAAGAGATGTTTCTCAACTAGGATTGATGGGCATAACAGCCATAAGAATACAGGTAACAAAATACAGCCTTAGCTATTAGGGCATGAGAAGATGTCATAATTATATTCTGGGACAATGGAAATGTAGTAAGGCTCATTGTGAATGGTATAGGTGGTAGTAGTGCTGAGGCCATAGAAATAAAAAAGAATAAAGCAAACATAGTTGATGACAATGACCTAAAAAATTTCCTAATGTCACAGTGCTGGTGTGCAAAGGCTAACATGTAGATACTGCATTAGAGTGATACTATTATTAAGTTTAAAAGATCTTATATGAATATGTGTAAAATATGTTCTGATAAGAAACAATGCTATGTTAAGAGATTTGTAGTAATAATTATATCATAATATTAATATTCTATTTCTTCAGCTTTAGTTTTTTATAATTTATGCTATAACATATGTGGTATAGTATGAGTTATTATTGTATCTATATAAATATTTTACACTTATGTATGTAAAAAAAGAGACTATTTAAGAATCATATGTTTTTTAAAAAACTTTTGAAAAAATTATGTTCTAAACTATAAAATATGCATGCATTCTAATTTATATTATGTTCTAAAGTGTTTGTTTAGAAATTTTGTATATTAAAGCAGGTCTCTTAGAAAGATCAAAAACATTTTATAATAAAAAGTCTTTCCTATTGTAAGAGTTAGTGTCTGTATGTAATCATATTACTGGTACGATATTATTCCATACGGTGTTGTCTCCCTTTCAATCAAAGAATAATATAGCATCATAATGTTGTGAAGGTGCAAATCATTATAGTCTATTTAGTCTCGGGAATTTTTGATTCAAATTTGTGTTAAAAATTTTTTTTTTTTTATTTACACAAAATCCGATTTATGCAGAAAACTTCTGTCCTAATTATTTGTACAAATCAGAAAAAGATGTACTTCCAAGTAATATATTTTCTTTCATAATAGTTATATCATGTTTTTGCAGTTCAAAAATTTATTTATAAAATTTCATTGTAAGGCAGAATAATTTTATTTTGTAATTTAAAATTTAAACTTGTGTGGCATTATTATAGCATGTGGTTTCACTGTTACCAATTGCTCAATATCCTACTGCTAATGCCAACTGACTTGTAAGAAAAAGCTGTAGTTCAAAATTCTAAAAATGTATTTTGGCATGAAAGATATCTAGATATTGTAATACTTGAAAAAACCAAACATTTTCTTAGATCACAGTTTTTATTGTTTCATAGTCTACAATCAAAGTGTCGTAGATGAATCTCTTTATTTTTTAAATCATACTTAGATTTTTACAAGTTAAATACAATATCATAAAAAAAATATATATATAAAATAATGATCAAACTAAAATCTCAAAATTTGCTATATAAATCTATTAAGTTAGTCAGTACTCATATCATTGATGAGTACTGACATACGTCAGCAGCATTAAATTTTATTATATACAAGTAGTTCTTGACTTTATGAATTAATTCATTCCCAGAGTGCACTGGAAAGTAAAAACTTTTAAACAAAGAATCATTTTCCCATAGACATAATGTTAAAAACAGAAGTCTTTAAAGCAGGTAGATGATGATAAGAAACACAAAACAAATTTAATTAAACTGAAGCGGGTCAATAAACTGACCAGAAATGTTTTAATTAAATTTGTTTTGTGTTTCTTATCATCATCTACCTGCTTTAAAGGCTTGTGTTTTTGTATAGACAGTGTAAACTCCAGCAGGTGTAGAATTACTCATAGTTAAAAACAGAAATTTGATCATAACAAAATAAGTAAAGGTCAATAAAATCAATAGTTATTTTGTTGAACAATTCTTGGTTTATAAGTTCTTCTATGCTTCTGTTTATCATTATATAATAAGGAAAACACATTATGATTCCTACATAGGCTATCTTTCTGTTAATAGTTTTCTATAAAAGATATATGGATTTTAAATGACAATATTATAGGTCATGGCTACTTTTGGTTTATTAATGGAAGGACATACTGGAGTAATGTTATCAAGTATATCTTAGTATTGTTTCTTGGTCTTCTTAAGAATTCTATTAAATTTATGATTTTTAAAATTATGTCTTTATGTAATGTCCATATTATAGACAATTTAATTATAATTGTCTGCTAGATGGGTACAATGTGGGATATTCTAAATATAAGGTAACTGAAACTTAAAATTTTATACCTATATGGATCATATGAATTTGTTGGAATATACATTTAGCCATAGGTTTTCTAAAAACATTTAAGTAGTCTAAGTACAATACACAGATATTACTTTAATTAGCATAAAACATACAGTAATTGAAATGCTTTCAGTTTCAGAGAAGCCATCATCAGTAACAGATCAAGTTAAAAGAATTCAAGATACAGAATAGATTGAAATATAAACATTCTAGAAGCAAAAATATAAATTAGTAAAATAAGATATTTTAAATAAAATAAAAACAACAATTATTAAGATAGATGGTGTCAAAATAAAAATATATTCTATAAATACATAATCAAATTAGAATACAATAATCATTTATTTAGATGTAATATTACACATAATTTACATTAGGAGTGGCTGCTATCTATTAACATGTAACAACCATAGTAGTAGTAGAATAGGGAGGGGCCTTTCAGCCCAAGCACTGCGACCAACATTGGTCTATTGTGCATGTAACAACCATAATCACAATCATGGAATGGTATTTGAGAGATTATTAATAATATAAATGCCTTTATGCCTTTTCTCAATTTTCAGGAATTCAGCTGCTTCAATTCCTGATGCTGTACTTTTTTTAAGGATTAATTCAGTTCCTCTATATTTTCTAAAAATTTTACTATTGTAATTGGATGCCTCTTTCATAATGGATGGACACATCAAGGAAATCTATATTATCTGAATCTGCTCTTTGTACCTCAACTGTTAACCCATACTGGTTATTATATTCCATGATCAGTTAATGTACCCCTGATATTATTAACAATTAATAAATCATCATCTATGTATCTACAATAAAAACATACAAATTCTGAAAAATTATTGGAGCTAGTGAACTACTTTGACTGCACCTATACTTCATTATGATGCCATATTGATAGAGAGGGTTATAACATTGTATGGAACAATATTCAAATCAATAATATGATAATATCAATAATAATAAAAAACTTAAATCAAGTGACAACATTTGAAATAATATAAGCAATCATGTTCAGACTTGTAAATTACAAATACAGTAGAAGCCGCTTATTGTAATCGCGAATATTGTTATAAAAAATTTACGGTCCCGAATCATTCATATTAAAATGCATTATGAAAACTCCGTTTATAGTAATCAGAATTTCGGTTATTGTCATCAGAATCAATACACCGCCATAAAATACAGTATTTAAAACTAAAAAAATATTGCAGATAATACTAAAATATTGGCTAAATCTATTAAAATAAACATTATTATTTGTTAATTGTTCATTTATTTTTTTGTTTTCACTGAAATTTAGGCAAAAAAATGAGAAAATCCCAAGATAAACACTTGTCCTCCATTTAAAATAATACAGACTCGACTTAAATGGAAAGATACAATTTGTGTACGTTTTTTAATTAATAATTATTAGAACGATGCAAGTTTTTGATTTAATAAAATTCATACAGACAAATATGACTGCTTTTCAAAACTTCGCGGTGTCTTTAGGTGGTTTCACCACATGTCTTGCCCTTACGAATGGCATGGCCTTACTGTTGCCAGATCTGACAACTGATTTAATAAAATTCATACAGACAAATATGACTGCTTTTCAAAACTTCGCGGTGTCTTTAAGTGGTTTCACCACATGTCTTGCCCTTACGAATGGCATGGCCTCACTGTTGCCAGATCTGGCAATTTTTAATGCTTTTTTTTTTTTGATGATGAAATATATAATTTAAAATTGCTGATATAAAGATTTAGTGACTTTATAATTCCCTTTATTGAAAAAATAATTTTTATTTTTGATAAAAGAATTTTCTTACTAGTGCTCTAGTTCTTCATGATTTTCCGTAAACTGGAATTGGCAACAGTATGTATAAATCATTTTACTTCACTTTTTCACTTAATTGATTACATAATATACAGTATAAAGTTCAATAAGTCTTTGTATTATTATTATTAGCGTTACCTTTTAATCTAATTTTCATTTTCTTTTATTTTTTATATCTCCGCATCTATCATTTTCTTGTATCTATAGTTTCTCGAGAGTCCCGACGAAAACAAGGAATCGAGATTACACTGTATATAATAGCAAAGTACAGTATATACTATATAATAAAAACAAATTGAAAATTATGCTTTTTTGACATGCACTGCTTAATGTTATCAATCTGTTATTGTTATCAAAATAGATTGATCCCAAAGTGATTCTAATAAGCAGTTTCTATTATATAATAAATTTTTATGCTTTATACCTTGAAAACAAATAATGTTTTCAAAAATATTTTATGTAAAGGCAAATTTACCTAAGTTATGGAGATGCTATATATAAATATAGTAAGACCCCCTTTAACATGGGGGATACGTTCCAAAGAAACCAAGCGCTAAACAAAACAGCATTAAATGAGGTCATCCTAACACGTAAATAATGAAAAAGATGAAACAGAACAGTGAATAAAAAAATATATGTACCATTTTTTTATTTTATTTTGTAACATGTATTATTACTATTGTATTACATTAATTATTGACATTTTTTATTGCTAATATCTTTATTTTGTAACATGTATTATTACTATTGTATTATATTAATTATAGACATTGTAACATGTATTATTACTATTGTATTACATTAATTATAGACATTTTATTATTGAACATGTATTATTATTATTGTATTACATTAATTATAGACATATTTTATTTATTATTACTATTGTATTACATTAATTATAGACATTTTTTATTGCTAAATATCGATTTGTGTTCATAAATCATTCATGAAAATCAAAAATATTCAAGTAAATAATTTGTCATAAATCATTCATGAAAATCAAAAATATTCAAGTAAATAATTTGTTCATGATGAAGAAGGTTCAAATCATTCATGAAAATCAAAAATATTCGAGTAAATAATTTATGTTTGGATGAGGATGAAAATCAAAAATATTCGAGTAAATAATTTATGTTTGTGATGAGGAACACTTATTGTTTTTTGTTAAGAAGTCATCTAATGTTGTTTGCCTTTTCCTCTCCTTCAGCAAGCAATTGTGACACCGAGACATCACATCCATGACACTTCGTCTTGCCATTGAACTTCTATCAAAATTCGGATCATTTTGTAATCCATAATTTCTGTAATAGTGGTTAAACTTGTTTTGAGAAAATCCATTTCAAGTTCCTTTTGCTCCTCATCTTCAGAAATACTTATTCCTGATGACCGACCATAATTATGAACTGTGACCACAGCAAACTTTCGTATATACTATATACGAAAGTTTCACTGATATCAAACACACTGTGAGAAGTCATAGGAATATTAAAGCAACAAATTCATGTGATTTCGAATTTATGTGAGTATAACAGTATGAAAAACCACGCCAAAGTGAATCAATAAAAAATATAGAATTTGAAAAATACTGTGTTATATTGAAATAGCATTAAACGGAGCAGTGTTAAGCGGGATCTTACTTTATATGTATTAATAAATGTAATGACTAGATAAAAATTTTGAGCAGAGGTATAAAAATTTAAGTCCAAAAGTGATATTTTGTAAAAAATAAATTATTTAATATTTTTTATTCATGTTTTTAAATATTCAGTGCAATTATGTATCTGTATATCTATGAAATCACAGAACTTGGAAATGACCACATCAATGATCTATTATATTTATTTATTTATTTATTTATTTACAAACTCAAAGCGTACATTTGTACAGTAGAGCCCCCATTAGAAAAGACGCGACGCCCAGAACACAGATCAAAAGTCTGACAATATATATTGAAGTTAGTAGGCAATATTATTATAGCTAGTAGCAGCTCTAATGTGAAATGAGTTTCGAAATTTGTTGGTGCGAAATTTGTGTATATTTAGAAAAGTATTCTTTCTGCTATAAAATTTATTTGTTAGAAGTTAATATTTCCATAGACAAGAATATTTGTGAAATTTTTTGTTATTAGATTTCTGATTGTTAATATCTGTATCCTAATTTACAATGACCAGTACTACCATCTTCAGCTAAATCTAGAGTAAAGTTTCCTGTTGTTAAACTGATAATTATCTAACCAAAACATAGAATGTTACAATAACAACATCTATATAAATACTAAAGCTTTGCTATCAGTGATAATTCTAATATAAAAAGTATCCAAAAGGAGATTTCACCTAAACAGTATAAAAATTTTGATTACCTGGATCAGGATCTCTTATAGCAGATTTTAATAATCCTTTGCAATCTTCACTACTAAATGGAGAAATAACTTTCAATCCTGGACAATGACTATACCAAGCACCAAAACATTGAGAATGCTGAGCTGCTACTCCTGCAGCAGAACCATTGGGACCACGAAATACAATAGGAACATTTATCTAATTCAATTAATAATCATTTAAATTACGTAAATCAAGTATTTATTTTTCTTTAGAATATTCAATAAGTAATTTAACTTTTATTGAATTTTAAATTAGATAATACAATTACTTACTAATCCTGCTGACATATAAAAAGTTTTAGCTGCTGAGTTGATTACTTGATCAATAGCTTGCATAGAAAAGTTAAAAGTCATGAATTCACATATTGGTCTTAAACCAACCTAAAAAATAATTTGTTATTTATAACAGTTTATCATGAGTTTAAAAATAGTCAAAAATACAAATTCTTCATTAATATAAATGAAATTTCATATTATAGTCAGTTATATTACATTGAAAGAATGGCAGTTTTTAAGTTCATAATAATAACAGTTCATAAATTTAAGTTAATAATTTGGATTATAATTTGCATCTTTTTAAAATCACTAAATTTAAAAACAAATATGATCAAATAGCAAAACAAATAAGCATTATTAACACTTGTATGATACAAATTCCTAGAATTTTAATAACACACATTAATATTCATAACTTTTTTAAAAATTTGAATATAGGTAATTCTTGACTTACAATCATTTGACTTATGATATTCTGAATTTGGCTATTTTCATAGAATATTGGCTAAAAATACTTTTTGTTTTATTAAAAATGTAGTACAGCAATTACTTACCATCTTAGGAATTTGAGTTCAATTCCAGATAATTTTACATCTTTGGATCCCAGGTTCAATACCAGATTATTTTATAACCTTGAAGACTCAATCAAATCCATACAATTATACCATGTTAAAGAATTCAGTATTCCATTGTCTATTACTATTACTAAAATTATTACCATTATGGATTATTTTTGACTTATGATATTTTCAACTTTTGTTTTTGGGTAATCAAAACATAATCCCATCATAAGTCAAGGACTACCTGTATTTAGATAAAAAATCATGATATTTTCATTATTTTTTAAAATATCTACTTAAAATTTTCATGTCATTTTCCACTTATCATCTATTCTTGGATGTCATAAACAAATTTCAAATTCCAAGTTAAATCAAGCTTTTTAGCAGAAAAAACACTTTTATTAAATAGCTAAAAAGGCTTGAATTAACTTGATATTGATTAGAAAGAACAAATTTCAAATTTTGGCAAATTTACTATTAGTATCCATATCCTGTTATCTTCTTTAACAGGGCCAGCGGAAGTGGGTGTGCAGGTTGTGCACTGCACAAAGACACCAAACTATAGGGGGAGCCAAAAATGATTGGAAAAAAATCACAAAGAAAAAATTATCAATTTTTTAAAAGTAATTAGTATTTTACATTAGGTTATAGAAACAAATTTTTAATTTTCAAAATTAAAAAAAGACACTAGCGTATAAATATTTAATACAAAAATTGTATTGTAAAATAATAATAATAGTTTCGTAGCTAAATAATTTATTGCAGGGGCACAAAATCAATTTCTGCCAATGTTGGTTTCTGCACAAAGGTGCCTCATATATCAGTGCTGGCACTGTTCTATAACACAGCAAATCATATAGAAAAACAATAATTACACTTAACATGAAATATTTTTTGACTATCAACATAAATTATATCATGTGATTCAGTGATGTCCATAAGATCAATTGTAAGCTACCTGTCAGTCATGTAATGATTTTCAGTAAAACACCAATAATATTTCAATTTTTCAAGTTTATCAATGTAGAACAAATATTTATCATATTAATATGTAATTTTATGACAAAATACTGTAAACATATAATGTGTAAGTTTTCAAGAAAAAAGAAATTTTATGTTGGTTATATCATGTAGATCATTAAGAAAAAAAATTAAACATAAAACTGATATAGAGACTGGATTAGAAAGGATGGCTTTAGCCCAGAGAGTGCTCTGCTAGGATACTGCATTTGAGACAATACAAAGTTAGTTCATCAATAATCTGGAAAAAAGGAGAATGGCAGAAAATATAAAAATTTTTAGAAGAAAATAAAGACATGCGGATGTGGTCAAGTTGGAGCCTGCTGCCATTAGTGACACATGGGTGAGATGTGAAGGCCAATGATTGCTATATGTATTATGTTAGGTTTTATCATCTCTTTCGACAATGTCTCTACTTGTTGTGGTGAGGAAGCTTGCGTGTTTTCCAATGACCCAGAGAGTTATGCCAGTGGTAGCTTTGCTACTGGTAGGATCTCCCATGCCAGACAAGTCAAAGGGAAGGGACCAGACCAAGAGAGAGCTACTACCCAAACTAACAAGGAGACCCCACAAGTTGGGAAACGCAGATGTGAATGAAACGTGTAGTTCATAGAGAGGACACTACTGAACACACTCGTAAAAATATTAGGTGTAGATGGCCAGTCAATCAAAAGAAAACAACCAAAAAATATTATAATTTGTTTTAAATTAGTATAATAAGTTAGTCTATCTGCTGCGATGTGCAACTGTGTTGGTAAGATATCTGCTTTCGGCAAAGTAATAAGTTAGTCTATCCGCTGCGATGTGGAGCTGTGTGGTAAGATATCTGCTTTCGGTAAGGGCGGCCCGAGTTCAAGTCGCGCTAGTGCGCAAAAAAAATTTTTTTTGTTTCGATTAATTAATAACATTTATTGTTTTAATTTTTTAATTAATTTAAACAAATGCATTGCAATAAAATATAAATTATTCTATTTTAATATCAATGTATATCAATTTTCTACACTATGCACATTTTTGGATGATAATTATCATAAAAACAAAAAAAGCAGAGAGACTTTTGGCAAACAGAACATTGAATAAAAGGTAATTGACTACATTAACATTTTGCTTTTGCCAATTCTATAGAAAAGCTAATTTGATTAACATTTAGGAAAACCCTGCCTTCGTTGGTTAAACCTGATGCAAACCATGCATATTGAAGCATCGGTTGAAAAATTGGTGCTTCCAACTGATGATGAAGCAAAGAATGGATTCGAATAGCATCCTTTCTCAACGATAATTCTCATTTGTGAGTCAGCAAATAAGCGCAGATCTGATTTGCTCATAATACTTTTGTTATGAAACTTTACAACTAGAGAAAAGTGATAGTGTGTTATTACATGAAATTGATATAAATTGATATTAAAATAGAATAATTTATATTTTATTGCAATGCATTTGTTTAATTTAATTAAAAAATTAAAACAATAAATGTTATTAATTAATCTAAACAAAAAAATTTTTTTGCACACTAGCGCGACTTGAACTTGGGCCACCCTTGCCGAAAGCAGATATCTTACTACATAACTGCACATCGCAGCAGATAGACTAACTTATTATACTAATTTATAACAGATTATAATATTTTTTTGGTTGTTTTCTTTTGATTGACTGGCCATCTACACTTAATATTTTACGAGTGTGTTCAGTAGTGTCCTCTCTACGAACTACACAAGTTTCATTCACATCCGCATTTCCCAATTCGCAGGGTCTCCTTGTAAGATGTAAGGCATTGTGCGGAGGGTTGAGGGGCATTGGGGTAGTAAAAGATACAGTATTCTGAACGATCCCTTCAAGGCAACAGGCAAAATCTTGTTGTAGTCAGCCTTCCACCTGTATTGGAGGATACTGGGTGATGAAACTTTTGTGTTTCCTCCAGTAAGTTCTTGTCTTATGGATGATAAAAACACTTTTTCTTTGGGGACTGCTTCTCCACGCCACCGCAGAGTTGGCGGTTCCAATATTCCTGTTGAGGGGACTGAGGCTGCCAGTATGCCCCATGGTGATGGGATAGTGGAGCAGTCTATCTCTGCTTCTTCCTCCTCTGTGAGTAAACCTAGTCCATGAAGGGCACATTTATCTGGAGCAGCTAGGAGAAAGAGGAGAAAGGCTAGGAGGGAAGCTGCTGGTACTGGTGGTTCTTAGCTACCAGGTCACACTTCTCAACTGGCTTTGGCTGATCCTCCTGTTAGTACCCCTGATGCTGGCAAGTGGACCAGATCTGCAGTTTATACCCCTCTTCTGGGGAGGGTAGGTATGCAAAAAAGGCTCTGTGTTCTCAGCCAGGGTTATAATCTGAAGTATTGACTTCCCTTCAGCTGGCCATTATCAAGGAGGATTCCAAGACTCCAAGATAGTGGTCGATGAAGTTGATCTTCTCCAAGGAAAGATCCTGGGCAGAATAGATGGAACTCCTTTCGGAAAACCTCTACCAATGCTCAGGGGCTATACCTTGGACAATGGTGTGCTCATTTATACTTGTATGAATGAGTTCACCCGTCAGTGGCTCTCCCAACTTTTGGATGGATGTTCTCTTGGGCAGGGGACTCGCTTAAGGGTTATTCCCGCAAAAGACCCACCCAAGCCCGTGAAGGTGGCATACCACACTGCAGATATCCACACATGGACACGAACTGGTCAGGTTTGTCGACAAGGATTGGGTTTTCATAAGTGCACCTGGATCTTCTGGTGCCCAGTATTCAAAAGGGGGAATGGAAGCCTGCCCACCTTAGGCACCTGTAGTGTTATGGGTCTGAAGGTGATGCAAATCAACCTCCAGCACTCCCAAGCTGCCTCCACCCTTTTGGGTCAGCTGCTCATGGGGGGCTGTTATGGCCTCACTCTTATTCAAGAGCCATGGCACTATAAGGGGCAAATACGAGAACTTAACTGTAAAGAAGATAAGTTGTTTTCTTTACTTCCGATATGGTCCTCGGACTTGTGTTTTGTTAGAAATAACATAAATGTTTCACCTGTTTGGGATTTCTGTTCTAGAGATATTACCACTGTTCGAGTGAAGTTTGATGAGGGCAGTGTTAGTAAGGAACTTTCTTCTGCATATTTCCCTTATGATAAGGATGAGGAGTTTTGTCAAAAGAATCATTTTGATTTGTTGGTTGGTGATGATGCCAATTCTCATCCTGTGGTTTGGGGTAGCAAAGACATCAACCAAAGAAGGCAGTATTTATTGGAGTTTGTGATGGATACTAACCTCTTCATTTAAATAAGGGCAATGAACCTACCGTTGTTGTTGTTAACAGAAGGGGAGGTCACTGACCTAAGTTTAGGGACTCAGAATATTTCTGTACTAATTGAGAATTGGCATGTGTCTGGTGAGCCATCTTCATCAATCACAGATACAGTGGTACCTCTTAATTCATTCCAGATCCTTGGACATATACCAAACAAATTTTTCCCATAGGAAATAAAGGGAAAATGATTAAGTTCCCATGAAAAAAAATCCTATTGTTATTAGCATATTATACATTGATGGAGTTGTATAAAATAATTTAAATACTATTTATTACTAAAATAAATAAATACAAAAGGGATAAAATCCAAAAATTAGTAAAAACTGATTATATTCAAATGATAACTTTCAAAATTAAAAATAGCACATTTAGCAGTAGGTTGTTGAAACAAACTTTAATTAGATCAAAAACGTTCTCAATATTCTAGATACTATCATCAGTTGAAAAAAGTTCTTTTTAAATCTAGTTCCTTTTTTTAGTTCTTTTTAAATCTGTTTTTCAACTGATGACAGTATCTAGAATACTGAGAACGTTTTTGATCTAATTAAAGTTTATGTTTCAACAACCTACTGCTAAATGTGCTGTTTTTAATTTTGAAAGTTACAAAAGCAATTGTAATAAATGAAATAAATGAAAATTTAACCTCACTACCTTGCTGAGAAGAGGCGAGTGCCTATTAGGATGATGCTGAGAAGGGAGGAGGAAATGATGTTATTGTTTGGAAGGAGAGTCCACTTCCAATAAAACTTTAGGAATCCGAAATTCTGGTGTTTTTCTCTTTCTATTTTCTGTCTCTTTTCCCTATTTGAATCTTGTTGAGGATCCCCAGATTTGACTTTTACTAAAAATCTGACAAAGAACTTTGCTTTTGCCTTCTCCTCAGAATTTTTTGTAAATATGACATTGCCTGGTCATTCCAGACATGTTATTACTACTTGTTATAATTTTTATATAAGAAATGTATTTTTTAAGAGAACACAAGAGGCCCATACAAGTTTCTAGCACACGAGTCAATCATATTCCAAACAAAGGTTGTATGCCAAGCAAAATTTTTCGGATCCAAACAGGATGTATATAAAGTTGGACTTATTCCAAAGTGAATGTATACTGAGGTACCACTGTACATTTGCTTTAATTTACAGGATATGGTACCTAGTCAAGTAACATACAGAAACCTGAGGAGGACTAATTGGGCTTCCTTTAGAGAAGAACTTAAGTTTAACCTTGGGGGTACACAGAGCAGGTTTTGCTTGGTGGTGGATTTAGAGATGACTGTTGACCAGATTAAACAGGCAATTCTCTTATCCTATCATCAAAATTGTCCAGTCAGGACTGTTGGCTCATCAAGGCAGGTTCTTGGTGGAATGAACAGCTGGGCAGTCTTAGATGTAAAGTAAGAAGGCTTTTTAATAAAGCTAAAAATACAAGTGATTGGGACACACATAGAAGTGCTCTCACCTGTAACAGCTGGGCAGTCTTAGATGTAAAGTAAGAAGGCTTTTTAATAAAGCTAAAAATACAGGTGATTGGGACACACATAGAAGTGCTCTCACCTATAATAATAAGGACATTAGAAAGGCTAAAAGGTCTTCCTGGAAACGATATTGTCAGGGAATTGAAGATATACCTGATGTATCCAGACTAGTGAAGATAATGTCTAGAGGAAATTTTTGCAAGGTTGGTCCTATTGGGTTGCCAGATGGCAGTATGAATAGTACTTGCAAGGACTCTTTAAAGGAACTCTTTTGAGTACAGTTTCCTGGGTCTATCTTGATTGAGAGTTCATCCTGTTTACAAGTACAATCCGATTTCAATGGATGTGTTTATCATGCCAAGAGGGAGGATTGGGGGCCTTGTTAGGAGGGGATCAATCAGTCTTCAGTTATTTTAAGCCTTTCAAGTTGGCAGGACCAGATGGTATTTTTCCAGTGTTTTTGCAACAGGGCATTGACATCCTGGTCTCTTCTTTATGCAGTGTCTTTTGGGCCTGTCTGGCTTTTGACTATGGTCCTGGAGGTAGTAAGGGTTTCCTTTATACCTAAGCTTGGGCATAGTTCTTATACTGAGGCTAAGAACTATCAACTTATCATCCAATCAGCCTGCCATCATTCTTATTGATGATGGAAAGGCTGGTGGATAATTTGTCGGGGATGGAGCCTTATTAAAGACCCCTCTTTATCACAGTCAATTTGCCTATCAGCTTGGCAAATCAACTGAAAATGCTCTCCATGAGGTTGTGTCACTCACTGACAGAGCTGTTGGGTACAAGAAAATTGCCTTAGGAGCATTTCTTGATATCCAAGGGGCATTTGACTCAGTTTCTTTTGAGCAAATTAACCTTGCTGCTGGCAGGCATGGAGTCTGTTCAATGATTATTTGTTGGATTGGCTCCATGCTGAAGCATAGAGTTTATAGCACACTCTATGATGAGGAAGTTAAGATTCTCACAAACAGGGGTTGCCTGCAGGGAGGAGTACTTTATCCTCTTCTTTGGTGCCTTATGGTGAATGAATTATTATTACACTCAATGGAAAAGGTTTCTTCACTGTTGGATATGCTGATGACATAGCCATCATTGTAGTGGGGAAATTTCCCAGGACTGTATCTGAGGTCTTTCAGACAGCTCTCAATACAGTTTCTAAATGGTGTAACAGGGTTGGATTATCTGTTAATCCAGCTAAGACTGTCATTGTACCTTTTACACAAAGAAGACAATTGGCAAGGCTAATTGAACCATCATTCTTTGGCAAAAGGTTGCAGTTTTCTACCCAGGTCAAATACCTTGGTGTTAAGCTTGAAAAGGGTTTGATTTGGAAGCCACACGTTGATTTTGTTGTTGGGAAGGTTTGTAGGGCTCTTTGGGCTTGCAGGGGTATTTTGGGTAAGAGTTAAGATCTTAGGCCAGGGCTGTTATACTGGATATATATCATGGTTGTGTGACCCATTATTACCTATGCTTCTATTATGTGGTGGTGAAGAATTTTACTTAATAAGACTTCCAGGACTAAACTTGAAAAAATTCAAAGGTTGGCTTGTCTGACCATCACTAGGGCTATGAAGATTACTGCTCTTGGGGATTCCTCCTTTGCACTTGTTTGTTGAGGTGAGTGCCCGGAAAGGTTATTATAGGCTCTATTCTTCTGGGAGAGGAATTTCATGGACCACAAAGTGGAGTACTTATCTTTTGAATGAGACAGGTTACACGGTAACATTCTTGAGATGGTTAAGGATTACATAGTGCCTAGATTTAACTTCTTCCGGCCATTCACTTCTGTTTTTCCCAGTTTGGAGGGCTAGGGAGGAGGATTTGGGTGCAGTATCAAGGGTGGTTTGATCTGTATACAGATGGTTCTAAAACCACCATTAGGGTTGGGGCAGCGGTTTACTGTGAGGGAACGGGAATGTCTTATTCCTATTCTCTTGGGCAGTTTGCCACTCTCTTTCAGGCAGAAATTTATGCTATTTCTGTATGTGTTAAAATTAATCTTGATAGGATATATGCCAATAAATGCATTTATATCCTATCTATAGTCAGGTTGCTCTTAAAGCACTTGATAGTTCTCGCTTTGCTTCTAAGCTTGTATGGGAATGTCATCTTCTCATTGAGGAACTGGCTACCAGGAACAGGGTGTAACTTGTTTGGATGCTGGGGCACAAAGGGATTGAGGGCAATGAGGTTGCTGATGGGCTTGCCAAAGAAAGGGTTTCTTGTCTCTTTGTTGGATCTGAGCCTGCCCTGGGCATCATATCTGATGCATTTGGATGGGTTGTCAGGGACTGGTTGACAGCCTAGCATCTCATTTACTGGAGGTCTACTCCTGGTCTTAGGCAGGCTAAAGCTCTCATTTTGGAATCTTCTATACAGAGAACTCTTCTGTACAGAGTAAGAGTTGCTCTCACTGCATGAAAATGAAGTTAGGATTGTTACAGGGCATCTTATAGGGTACTGTCATCTTAGAAGACATCTTCATTAATTGGGATTATTAATAGACCTACTTGTAGAAGATATCAGGATGAGGATGAAACTCCTCTTCACATTTTGTATGTATGTATGGCCCTTTCATGGCTAAGGTATGATCTTCTTGGGTTGCATTTCCCTGCAATAGAAGATCTTGTTACAGTCCATTGAAGAAGATACTATCTTTCATGATTAATATGGGACTTCTTATAGGATGATCCTGTTGGGGATGCACAATAGACCATTGGTGGTTGCAGTGCTAGGGCTGAAAAAAGCCCCCCTTTCCTACATCTACATCTAAGGAATATGAAGTCACAGATAGAATTAAATACAGTATACCTCCAACTTACATGGTTAATTTGTATAAAAAATTTCCAAGCAAGTCCAACGGACTTAAATTTGATATACACAAATGGGTGAATTAGCAAATAGAATTGCATTAGCAAACAAATTAGTTATATATTCTTGAAAATATTAAGCCAAGAAAAATGAATAGTCTCTGTCAATAGTATCAAATTAAAAGATAATGGGCTGGGATGTAGGTGTATGATTTCTTTTTGTGATGTGCAATGACAGTCAATAAATTGGTTTAAAAACATTTATATAAAGAAAACTTTAAAAGATATTAGTATAAATTCACACTCACTGTAATAAATTGCACACCCACAAATTATATGCAGTTAGTTATTCACATGAATAATCAGGTATATTTAATCAGAAAGGATTAACCTATCAACTAAGCTTCTTAACCCTTTACCCTCCTAAAAAACATTTTTTCAACCGTCCAAATCTATAGCATGGTTGCTTTAAAAAAATATGATGTTTTGTTTTTTGCATTTTAATTTTTTTGCACGAAAAAATTGGATTTTGTCGGCAGTATACTGTACTCTCATATTTTTTTTAGTTTTGGATAAAAAATCAAGAGAAAAAAATACAAAAATAAGTAACTAGGTCTAATTAGCATATGTAAACATTATATAATTTTTTCAAATTATTCATGATTTTGGCATTGAATAAAAAAAATGTTTATATACTTATATTCTTAATGATATTCTGCATCTAATAATACCAAATACTTCATAATTCTAAAAAATTTTTCCAACTAACAAAGACAATTTATATTATAATTTGATACCATGTATAAACAAACAATCATACTCTCCCCCCTCCTGGCGGATGAAATACGGTATTCTACTAACAAATAATTAAAATAATTGTTTATTAGCCATTTTTTTTCTTATTTTCTTAAAATAATCTGTGATAAATATTTTTTGTTTTATAAGAACTATTAGTATGTATAAGAATGTTGACTTTTTTGAAAATTTATTTTTGCTTATAAATATTGCTATAATTTGTATATGTAGCAATCACCGCATCTGTATGCCAGATTTAGCACTGATTTTTGATAAATTATCGTTTTTCTACCTGTATGCCAGATTTAGCACTGATTTTTGATAAATTATCGTTTTTATAGTTTTTTACTCGATTTAGCACTGATTTTTGATAAATTATCACTTTTTACAGAGATTTAGCACTGATTTTTGATAAATTATCGCTTTTTACAGGTTTTTTTACTTATAGCACTGATTTTTGATAAATTATCGGTTTTTATAGTTTTTTACTCAATATTATGTTTCAGAGGCTTTTAAAAATGGCAGATGGTGAATTATTTCTCTGTATTTCGTCATTCGGCAGATGGTGAATTATTTCTCTGTATTTAGTCATTCTATGTCATTAACTTTTCAAGAAATAATTAAAAATATAATAATATAATATAATTAGCATTTTCAAACAAAGGGGATAGATTTTTCTTTTTTTTTTTATCATAGCTTTTATGACGAAAAATTTTATGCCCCTTTCTAAATTGAGCTAAAGCCACCCTAATGGGCCTAAGTCACCCCAGTTTACGGTATATATAAAAGGCAAATCTCAATATTATTATATAAATTTTCAGTAAAACTGAGAAACCTGATAAGGAACTCTAACCTTTTGATAACGTAGCTAATTATCTAATCAGTTGCAGGAATACTTCGCTTTAGGAGGTTTTAAATATATTACGTGTTTTTATCTCAAAATGAAAATTGTCTGCAAATAATATTTACAATAACTATAAATCATAAATTAATATATAAACGATGCGGAACAGAGTTATACTAAAAAGCTGAAGACGTGAAGACCGGATGGCCATATGGTAAAGCTGTGGTTTACCACCCTAAAGGATCCGGGTCCCACTGGTCCCACATATCCAGTTTTTCAGGAGAGGTTCGGGCCCGGCCTGCTGAATCCCATCCTTTAACCATGCAGTTGAGCTCATCATGTGTATTGGCCAGCCCTGATAGGCTCTATAAGTGGTGTCCGTCAGATAAAGTATATCTCTCGTTCGATATGGCGGCTTAACCTACCTAATCTAACCAAGATGATATGAGAATGCTTTAAAACAGGACCACTTGGCCGAGTTTTAAGACCTAGCATTATTATTCACTCAATGTATAAGAGTGTAAATATATTTCTAGGCTGTATGTATGCATTAGCAAACGAAAAAAGGCTGTGATTCGCTCCACAGAGGTGGTCTAGAATGTAGTCTCCACAATTACGAGGAATGCACGTACACTACGATGGAATTCCTATTTAAAACTGTTAAGGAGAACTATAATAATTCATCAATGTGTAGTAATTTCTGTAAAAATTATTTTAATAAATTCGCTCTTTTCATTAACATTTATCACACGAATTTCTTGATTTGTGTGATAAATGTTAATGTACTGGCTGCAGAAAACTTATATAAAGCCAAATCATTTATTTTTCGGTTGATAGATTATAATCAGTACAGGTTGAGCATGATATATTTACAGTAAAAGTTGACTTTACGATAAGGAAAATAGACTTTCATGTAGTAGTAGTGGTATATTGTACTTTCTTATGTTTTATTTAAACAATATAAATAATATTAAAATTTTACAAGTTATATATTAATATAGCTAAAACTGTTTTTTTTTTTTTTAATTATAATATAGAAATAATATTGCCCATCAACGTTGGATAATTCAGCGCAAAAAATTAATATCGCATGTTTATAGTTCATTTATTTATTCTAAAATTTTTCCTCCTAATTTTAATATTTGGTTATAAACGTTTTCGATTTCTTATAAGAAGTGTGATTTACGAACTCGTGAGAAAAACTTTGTTTCATTCCAAAGAAGAAACGATCGCTAATGTATGAATAACAAATTAGTTCAGATCGATGAATCGATCGCATAGTCATTCCAAAAAATATTTAATCGAATATATTGAGTTTGTTTTTCGATTTTCATCAGTAAAGAAAAATGACATAACTCCATAAAACAAACAAGAATTACGAAAAGCAAAATTAAACTTGAACTGAAAATTTCTTAGAAATGCGCCAGCTCACCGTGGGGACCACTGCTCTACAGAATCCCAATAATATCTGTTAATTTCATTCAAATCAGAAAATATTTATGTGAGAAATTTTCGGGCCTGTGACAAGTCTGCAATCCGGTTCCCACTTAAAAAGTGCATCACTTTGGTTTAATAAAAAAAGCCATATAAAACAAAGCATTTATTTAAAAAAGTGAACAATAAATTCAAAATTCGATACATTACATACCATGCTATATATAAAATAGTTTATTTTGGCACGAATGCTTTGGGTGCTCTGGAAGCGGCCTGCGAATTATCGGACACGTTATAGGACATGTCAGGGCCCGACGGTTGGGCCCTTTTCGATGCCGAGCCCGTGACAAAAGTCTCGGATGTCAGTCCCTCTCGGCAGCCCTGAAAAATTACTGCTAAAATTTATCTGGAGACGTTTATTTATTGCATTATAAACATTAACCCGTAGCGATAATTTTCAAGTTATAGATCACTTTTCAGTTTTACTCAATTAAAATAAAGGAAAATGGCATACGTTTGTCTCCAAGTAATGATTTAAAGGATGAATTTTTATAATTGTGCTTTATCGTCATCATAAGCTATCTGTTATAAAAGCAATAATTATATTTCATCAGGTATGCTAAATCTTATATACTAAATATCAAAATTTATAAATTTGATAGTTACTCAATTAAAATAAAGGAAAATGGCATACGTTTGTCTCCAAGTAATGATTTAAAGGAAGAATTTTTATAATTGTGCTTTATCGTCATCATAAGGTATCTGTTATAAAAGCAATAATTATATTTCATCAGGTATGCTAAATCATATACTAAATATCAAAATTTATAAATTTGATAAAAATATTAAAAAAATCAAAAACAGTTATGAAGTTAATGTTGAATTGCACTCACCTACTGCTTACAGGAACATCGTCGATAATATTTGTCCAATGCAGAGCACTCTGATGACGAAAGATTATAGGTGATTATACTCGAAGTTCATCTATTCAGAAATTCGAAAATTTGTAACGTCATCCGGATATTGTGCAATAATTGGATTATGGGGTAGACCACATATTCAACATCCAATAATTTTCATCTCTACTTTTACGCAAACGATATCAATAATTGATTACCAAATAATTTTTTATAAAACGAAAAAAAGGGAATATCTAAGTAACGTATATAAATTTATATTATACTACCAGAAAAATATTTTATTGGTACTGTTTTTAAGAAAGAACTTTCAAGGCCAAATTCCATGATCGATGAGTCTTTTAAGTTAGGATTAACAATAAATGATACGATGTAAATGATTTTCGACTTGATATTTGAATTAAAACATAGTAATCAGATTAAAATATTTTAATTTTTACTTTATAAATGCTAAAATTAATTATAATATGAAAATTTATTTTAAAAATTTCCTTCGCTTACAATTCTTTTAATTGTTGATACAGAAACACCAGTAGCTAGTGAAAATTTCGTTAAAAATGTCACTTCGAATAGATTTCTGCCTTCTAAAATACGTTTAAAATAATATTTCTAGCTTGACTGTTCAATGTTTCTCCTAGCTTACAAACCAAGGTTAGTAGAAGGCGGCTGATTTTTTGACTTCCTGTCTAAACCGGAAATACGTCATGCGTAGACCTGGATCAGAAGCGAGAGTAGATTTTATTATTATTGCATTTGTAGGGATTGTAGAGTTCAAATTCTTATTTACGAAGTTTTAATTAATTAATTATCATTAATTTATCAAAGTAATCTTTAAGAGTAAGTATTTTAGTTTACACTTAGCATTAATAGCTACTTGACTGTGTGAAATGTGTATTTTATTTTTCATGATGTAAATTTATGTTTAATGAAATATAGTTATACAATATACTGATGATTAATATTATTATAATAGAATGCGTATTTAAAGTTTAAAATTACTGGTAGGGAAGAAAGTTGTGCCGGAGAACATGCTAAAGGAAAAGCAGTGATATATAATTTATTATACAATAACAGTATTGAAAAACTTATTTAACTAACTGTATAAATTAAATACTGCAGATATGTTAAATACTGTATCTGATTACATTGATTATGTTGTATGTGAAAATGAGAATTCATTTTTATCAGATGCAAATCAGTCATCAGAAGAATATATATTAAAAGATGATGAATTATTATATTTAACAGAATGGATTGCTAAGAAATATAAACACAAATATCCTAATTTAGGAAAATTTACTCATGAAATCAAACAATCTGAAAACACTTATTTCCTACCATCATATGTTCAACAGCTTTCTTTTGGTGGTCTTGTTGAACCCTCAAAAGAATTTTTTAATTTAGCAAAAACATGGAATATATATTTTTGCAATATTCAAATGACATAAAATCTAAACCAAATTTTCTATTTAATTTGACTCAATTCATTTACCTGAAGATGTAATAACAACATTTTTTACACAACATCTTTATATTAAATTAAAATATCTAAATTATTTTATAAACAAAAAACATTTTCGTTTAAGAGAAAGAATAACTTTAGATGTGAAAGAAAGCTTAAAAAATATACAGTATATATACTTAGAATTTTAAATTCAAAATAGTTATAGGGCCTAATTCCAAAGGAATTAAAGTACAGTGGTACCTTGGTTAACGACGCATGCTTTGATTAACAACTCCTGATTATGTGAACTTCTGACAAAATACAGCTCTGTAAAACAGCGCGTCATCGCATCACGTGATTAATTAGCTCAGTCAATCGTTATTTTTAACAATCAATTCAAATCCGACAATATCATTACCCCTAATTCTGTTTTTACACGATAGATACGTTTCCGAAAAATACATGTAAAAAAATTCGTGTGAAAAAATATACTGCATCTATGGAAAAACAGAAGATTGTTTCCAGTTCTAAGAAATCAGCAAAAATAATACAATAAACCAGGAGTTTTCATGTTAGGATCTTAAACATTTTATTTCATAAAGATTGCACATGTATCATACAAAGTAAATTATCATTTGAAAAGGGAAAAAACATGTCACTAATTCATGAACACAAAAATTAGGCAAAATATTGAGTTACACATAAAAAGAGTTTATGCATGTCACTAATTCATGAACACAAAAATTAGGCAAAATATTATGAGTTACACATAAAAAGAGTTTATTCGTGATGTTTACTGACAGCGAAGAGCTGATTCTACGATCGTTATTCATGTTCCTGGTAAAATGCCTATTGGTCAAATTAAAGCACGCGGTAAGAAATGACGCTATCACATCACCTGATAAGCCAAGATGGCTACTGTTGAAAGTAAATGACATTGTTAGTCTGATAATTCAAATTAATTTTAGATGGTGGATTTTCCTAGATATACAATATAACTTACCATATATACTATTGATGTTTACGCAAAATTAATTCTCGTCTCCAATGTCACAATTATAAAAATAAAAGTAAAGCAAAATTTTGTTCTTAGAATTTGGGTCGATCGTGTTAAATCGATATAAGTCGTGTAAAAATAGAATTAAATTTTTTTTTCTAATTCGTGTTAAATCAAAATCGTGTAAAAACAGAATTAGGTGTATAAACTATTGCATTCTATACAAGTCTAAGTATAATTTATTTTTGTGCTGTTTCTTATTTGACCTTGTTAGATGCTTTTTGTCAATAATTATACACAACTATCTACAAATTACTTGTTTTGACTATAGACAACACAAAAATTATTTTATTACATAAACATTTTTGTTATATTTTAAAATATAACTAATGTAAACAAAGGATAAGGTGACATCATAATCAGCTAAGCTTTTCCCACTATAATCTAGAACACCAACTTCCACATTGATTGTCAAGTGTGGGATTGGTTGCTTTGTTTCTCTGATAAATTAAAATTTATAAATTTAAATAAAATTAATTTATCAAATTTTGTGTGTGAAAAAATACTAAAATCATATTATTTACAAGGACCAAAACTTTCCTAAATTATAATTTATTGGATCAAGGTATCTGAAAAATAAAATAAACTAAGAAGGAAATGTGGAACATGATACAACAACTCACAAGGGAACATCGCACCCGATGTGTCTGGGATTTTGGCGATATTTTTTTTCATCTGAAAGAGCATAAACAGTAGATGAAGAATTACCCCTATATTGGGGGTCACTACTCTAGCGTTTTTGAGAAAATCGCTTTTGAAATTTCGGAAATTTTTTGTTTTACTTAAATAGTGAACACTCAGATATTCGAATCCATGTTGTAGTGGCGAAGTGGCTACGCCGGGGTTCTAATGGTCTGAGAGTGTAGGTTCGATTCTTGGACTTTCTGATTCCGATGGTCTGAGGGTGTAGGTTCAATTCTTGGTAGTTTCTGAATTGTTTTTTCCCCTAAACTTTTGCACTTTTTAAAGTTTGCATTATATTTAGATTTTTAACAATTATTTAACAATTTTCGATAATTATTCCAAATGTTTTAAGCAATCTATGAAGAATGACGAGACTCATTTCAAAAATCGACGACTATGTAAATATTAGTTGTGTCTGTGCAGGTAGTCTGTTTGTGCAAGCAGCTTGCAACCTGACATAATGTGTTTTATTATTATTAACGTGCAATAAAATATCAGAATTTCAAAATTTAAAATGGATATCATTTCATAACAAGATTACTTTGGCACTCTCAAAATTAAAAAGCATAATATGTAGGAAATTGAGGAATGAATACCTGAAATTTTGATGTTCTATAATATTTGATTAGCTAGTTATATTAATTATGATGAACAAAATCATCATATACATAAAAAGTAAATAAATACAGGCAATTTTTTGTTAAATTTAGCTTAAAAAATTAAGAAATAAATACAGTGGGTGATTGGTTAATGAACATAATCCATTCCAAGATAATGTTCATTATGCAATCATCGATTTACCATAGGTTTTTATGGGAATTTGGTTAATTCGTTCTGGAGACCCAAAAAAATAAATAAAAAATTATATAATTTCTTACTACGTTTATTTATATGTAATAACCATAATATATACATACATAATCTTGCAATTTAATTATGTTTATTTCCGTTACAGAATCTGTCCAATGTCAATAGCTTTTCTCTCTTCTTCAAGATTTTTCAGAAGTGATTAATAGCATTGTTGTTGAAGACATCCTAAGCTTATTGATTTCATCCTGGCATGGGTGCATTCTAAGAGCAAAATGTTGTAAAATCTCTCTCTTATTTTCTTTAATATATCTTTGATTTGTTTTAAGTTGTCTCCGAGTTCATTTTAATCAGCAAAAACTACTTTTCTCCCATCCTTACCTATATGTATATGAACGTGCAAGACCTAAGCTTTTCATTCTGTTAGGTTAGTTAAGGACCAGATGGTTGAAACTGCCCGGCCTGGACTCCTCCTGAAAAATTGGAGGAGTGAGACTTGGATCCCACAATTTTTCAGAATGGCTTTACCATGCGGCCATCCAGCCAAACTGACATTCCGTCAGTCCGGGGATCACACAGTTTGTTCTGTGAAGTATTCGTTATCCAAACATAAAAATCTTTCATGAAAGTGTTCATTATCCAAACAGTTCATTAACTAATCACCCACTATATGTTAATAATATAATTTAAAAAAAATAACAAATGATCATTTATAAATCCTTTATCTTCAAAGATTTTCAATAGTGATCAAGCAATTGCAATGATTCATTAAAAAGCATCATAACATTTTTTTGGACACTATAAAAGACTGCAAATCACAGATCCAGCTTGTGAATTTTTCATAAACATTTTTGAGTATTATATAGATAAACAATGAAAACAAGATTAAAATAAGCAAATCTGATGAAAATAATAAACAATTCAAAATTCTAAAACCAAGAATGAATTTTTTTATTATGATTACCACTGATTCTTAATAACTTAAAAGTTCATAAATTAAATAAACATTTACATAAAAAGTCATAACTTCTCTAGGCAAATTCTTATAAAACTTCCAAGTAATCAGGAAGAAATGACCATGGATTTGAGAAAAATTTGATCATGTAGTTATCAAATTGATATATTTTGAGTATAGTCAACTATACTTAAAATATATCAATTTGGCATATAGTCAACTATGCTTGTATATATTCAATCACTAACTCTATGGCATTGTATGATGATCTATAATAGTCTAGTTATTTAAATTTTATAATAAAGTATACCATGTTTTAAATAAGTCATTCAATCATCAAATTTAGACAAATTTTTGAGCTAAAAACTTTATGGATTAAAAAAACTAAATTTTAAAGTTATCTTATGCAGAAAATGTAATATTTTAATATTCTTAGTTATCATATTTCATATAAAAGAATGTAAAAGTATAAATTTTAAAATTTCTGTATAAAATGAATTATTGTTCTAATTAATTTTATAGTTGAGGATGGCCTTGAATTTAAAGATTAATATGTTAAGAAATAAATTTGTTTTGAATATCATGTAAAAAGTTCTTTTAGTTGATTCAAGTTGAAAACTAATTTTTTAATATATTGAAATTTATTACCCTTGAAGAGAGTATTTATGAATGAATAAGAATGAAGTATTCTTTTTTTTTTAAAATTCTTCTTAATGAAAAAAATAACAGAAAAAGTAATAACAAATGATAGGAAAATATTGGATTCCACTTTTAAGTTGTGACAAGTTCAATAACCATACATCCATACATGTTTAACATACATACATCTTTAAAAATGTATGGACATGTAACCAAGCTTTAAAAAAATTAATATTAGGGCAAATTTTAAAATAAGTGATAGTCAAGATGTGATTAATTTTTATTACTATTAAAAATGACTTACCTTCCTTTATCATCTTTTAAATGAATGATATCATTACCAAAATACTGTAGTAATAATTCAGTACAGGTTTCACTTCCCTGAAATCTAAAATTTTAATAACAAAATAATATATTATTCAGAGCTAATTTTCATATTAAATTTTTTATGTATTTCATAGTTTTTGAATTTTTGAAGTAAATATAGGTATTCCCCAGTTTACATGCATTTGATTTCCAAAAATCCAATTTTACATAAAATAATTTCTACGATTCTTTTTTTGTTTTATTTTGTTTGAAATACAGAATAAACATCTACTATATAACCTTACAAGGGAAAATATGTTGATTTTATTATGTTATACAAAATAAACAATATGTATATCATAATTTTGATATGATACTGTTCCATCTGCATTGTTTCCCTTTCAGTCAGAAAACAATATAATATCATAATGCTGCAAAAGTGCAATCACCATATTCTAACTAATCCCTGGAATTTTTTAATAAAAACTTATTTTCCAACTTACACAAAATTTGAATTACATAAAAAATATTGGCTTCATCTTTATGTATATCAGGGAATACCTAAATAAAAATCTAAGTAATAATAATAATAAAAATAAAACTTAAAGTAAAATATTTAATAATTAAAAAAATAGAATATTTTCTTTATTTTCAGAATATAACAATAAATGTAAATATTTTACTGCAAGGAATATTGAAAAGAAAATCTTTAGAAGAATTTAAAAGCAGAAATAATATTTTAATAATCTATATACAGGAATCCCTTGATTAGTACAATTAATAAATCTTCACAATACACCACATATATCAAAACTGCACTAATCAAACTATGGTTAATAAATCCTCGCAATACACCGCATATATCAAAACTGCATTAATTAAACTATCTCGCAATACACCGCAGATATCAAAACCGCACTAATCAAACTAAAAAAGTCCAATGGGAATAAATTAATGAATCCTGGAAAATATCAAAATTATAAACATGTATTGCTCTTCCGATCTTGCATATATCAAAACCGCACTAATCAAACTAAAAAACCAATGGGAATAATTATAATGAATCCTGAAAAATATCAAAATTATAAACATGTATTTTTTCCCTCTCTCTCAAAACATATCTATATTGCATTACATGTACTTTAAATCATTGAGAAATATCTATAGATATTTAGAAATTTATAGTAAGAATTAAAATTTATTTTTCACAAAAAAAATTATTCTTTACAAAATTGCATAAATTTTTTTAAAAATAATTGCCTGCCCATAAACATTGAGTACTGGAGAGAAACTGAAGGTCAGCTGGCTATATAATATTGTAATGGCTACTATTAGATGGTATTAGAACTATTAGATACTAATAGTAGCATGAATGGCTACTATTAGATAGCAGCCATTCATGCTAAATTTTATTAATAAATAAAATTACGAATATACAGAAATCTCTTAAAAAATATAACAATTGGATAACAAAAGTCGTAATATTAACAGAATTAAAAATAAATAAATAAATAAAATAAATTTATTGCAGTGCTCTAATCATGTAAACTACAATCCCCAAGATTCAGTTGCCAATGCTTCAGAGGGTTTGGAAAAAAATAAATAAATCGCACTTGTTGAAGCACACTAATCAAATCTGGCACCGCATATATTAAGGGATAATCTCAAATTTTTTTAGCGCACTAATCAAAACGGCACTAATCAAGGGATTCCTGTATATAAAATGTGAAGTTTATCTATTCTGCAAAGGCTTCTGCACAGTTTGACTCCTTCAGATCAATCCTGCATCCCTAGAGTAACATAAGCTACTTTGGATCAAGATTGATCCCAAAGGGAAGGTTATTTTGGAGTGGCAATGAAAATGAAAAGTATTCAAATTCTTCAGTGTCATGTCTGAATATAACTCAAACTGCTAAATTAACCCCTTGAACAATTTAACTGAAATTTGGGTTATACATTGCCATTTCCCTTGAAGTTTGGTTTATTTGTCTATGTTATGTCTGAATTTGGGATGACATCACAGTTGCACCAATGTGACAGCATGATAAAACAGATGACATCATAATGTAATTGTTATGTGATGTCACAATGACATAACAATAGAACAATGTCACTTGACATCATTACTGAGCCATGTGATGTCATTGTGATTAACTAACTCAGCACTTCTCAAACTTTTCCACTTGACGACCCCTTTTACCCAAGAAAATATTTTTGCTATCCTGGGTATAGAGGTATATAAACTAGGAATATGAATAAAAACATTTGCTAAAATTTCTGCAATCCCAAAATTTTGTTACATGACCCCATATCGGGTCGCGATCCACATTTTGAGAAGCATTGAACTAACTGATTCCAAATGATATGTGACAATCGCGACTATATAATTGTATAGTGCACATTTTCTCTTATGATGAACTATTAATTATATGAATAGATAAGTTGAAATTAAAAAGAAAAAGGAATGTGAAGTTTAGATGGATGAAGTTTCTCGTTTGCTACAGAAACTTCTCCCAATAAATAATACAAAAAAAAACAGAGATTATATATAATTATAAATAAAAGAAATAGTTTTGTAAAGTAATATATAAACATCCTCAGGAAGATGTTAATTTAACGATAAACAATCGATTAATGTGTCTCGATTATCAGCAGAATTTTATATACAAAAACATAAGTCTCGACGAAACACGAGATATTATGGCGACGACGCGAGATCAAATTGCGGGCAGGTATCGCCAGGAACGCGATAATGTAAACGAAAGGTTAACTTTGTAAAAACAAAGTACGTGGGAAGGAGAAAAGAAAATAGGTAAGAAGAGAAAGTCCAAGTCAGAGAGAGAAAGTCAGGAGAGTCCGAGAGAAGGTACCAATAAAGAAAGGTGTGCGCCGAAAGCGGTCCGAGGATCCATCGAAAATCATAAGTTGTGTTTGTGTGTGTGTGCATCGAGGGAAGTTGGAAGTAAAGAAGGAAGTATAATAAAAAAAGAAATACAAAAGAACTGTTCCGAAGAAAAATCAGCTTGTGTATTCAAAGAACATTTCGACAACTAGAACTCTAAGGACTTTATTAACTAATTATAAAGGTATTTATCCTCCATCTTATCATGAAGTGCTGCTCCCTGTGTTCGAGTCAGCAGCATCTGTAATAGGGATCTCTCTCTCTCAATAAAGATCCAGAGTTTTTTTCAACCGTATCGTTGTCTGTCATTGCATCACTGGAGATTTTTCTCCTCTCCGTTACTCACAAAAGCGCTACATATCCGCGTTTTTGGCCATAAAGAAATATCCTGACGCCACAGTCGCTCCGCGGACCCCACAGATATAATAAATGAATTATATGACAAAATGATTTTGTTAGAATTCAGGATGTCATCACAAGATCCCATGATGTCACATCGGGATCAATGTCACATTGATACATAAGTACGCCAATGACATCACCCTCACATAATATTGATAAATGATCTCATAATTTAAACTTTAATAAATTCAGAAAGAACAAATAATTTCTGCCAGTTGTATTTCAATAAATTTGTTGATGATATAATATTTCAATAAACATGAGATTTAAAATAACAAATGAAATCATTTGGCAATTAAAAAAATTCTTCTTGGGAACAATACAGTGAAGATTAGTAAAATGATCAATTTTTGGTAGTATAGTACATGATATCACAGCATAACAAATTTCAACATTCCTCTAAATAAACCATTTTCAAATCAAAGAGCAGAAAGACAGACTCATAATTTTGTGAATCTTCTGAAAAATATAAGAGGGGTGTATTAAACAACCCTTTTATATTTTTCAGAACTAAAACTGTAGAAGAAACAGGGACGTAACTACAGGTGGGCCCTGCTTCGTCCAAGTCTTACATTCGACCTTGTGCCTTGGTGGATTGAGTTAAGATGACGGGGAGCACTCAGAACAATCGTATTCACCGAAGGGGGCGCTAGGCTCGAAAAGGTTGAGAACCACTGTTCTATAACATCAAAACAACAGAATCAAAATTCCATCAAAAACTATTAATTAATTAAAAATTTATTTTGAAATACTTACAGCATGGCATTTTATCAGTATTGCTTTCTTTCAGAAAGTATGCTAATAATTAATTTTGCATTTCTGTAAATTTCCAATATACTAATGAAGCATTTTTTCCTGGTTATCGCTTATATAATATCGCTTATGCAAGCGATTTTGAGATTCCTTCTGATTGATTTAATTAGTTTATCTATAAATGACCTACGAATATAATCCACAGTATACAGGTGTTTCTAATGGATCTGGCCAAATTTAAATGACATATTTTATTCATGAAAGGTCCATGCAAATATGGAACCTGTAATGATTCCTTTTCGAGCTAGCACATAGTGTAAAAGTATACAATTTAATGTGATTATTAATTTCATAATGGTTGCAGTAAAGTATGGATTGCAATCAACTGTAACAAAACGTAGTGTATATTAATCACAATATGCAAACTACTGGAAGAGACTTCAAATGGCTGGAAATAACCTATGATTTTGTGTAATGAGGAAGTTAGTTATGGAACATATCTTTAAAATCCTATGTTTTCCCGCAAAGGAAATATTTCTGGATCCATATTAGTATGGACATTTTTCCTTGTTTTGGTAAATAGCATCTGTATCTTAAATTTGCCCAGAACTTTTACGTGCACCCTGTATCGTCATCTCAATGGTTTGCACTTGTCAAGATCACAGGCTAGTTATAATGTTCCTTTATTGGTAGGTTTGTCAATTGCAATATTTATTTTATTACTATTTTTGATAATTAGTAGTTTATAATGGATAAATATTGATCCGATCCTAAGAGATGCGAGATGAGACCTAGTTTTATCAGCAGTGGTGTGATTAAAAATAATTAATAACCAACTCTCTCTATTTTTTCAAAAAAAGGAAAGTTGTCTACGACTAATCTTAGTCATAAATAATATTTAGATTAGAAATATAAAACTTAAAATAACATAGACATCGATAAATTGTACAATATTCATTTATTTTATGTAATATTAAAATAATTTTATTGTTCTGGACTCCTGCATGTGAAGACGTATGATGGTATGTGTTGACGTTGTATGTAAACAAAGCCAAAAAATATCTCCACTTTTTTAGATTTGGACAAAAGATTCCATATGCAATGACTTGAAGAAATTGAAAAATCACATTAAAATATATTATTTTATTATCTATTTACATTGTTTTAATATACTTATGGGAAGTTGAAAACAAAGAAGAACATGTTTTCTGTTGTGGGGATCGGCAACCAACTCCTTTTGTTATGTTGTCACGGAGACAAAGAATGTGATGACGATGATGTAATGAAATTACAGGATGTAATCAATATCGTTGTTATTCCTTTCGTGGTAATAAATTTTAGATGGTTTGTTCAGGTGTCAATGCAAAGTCTAAGACTTGACACCTGAGCTGTTTGGGAACCATCTGGAAGTTATGTAAACAAGCTCATCCCGGGAAAGTTGAGAAAGAGGTTAAACGGATAAAAGAGCTAGGACAAGGAAAGTCGACGCTTTTGGTTCTGCGTCTTGACTTTGTTTAGTTTGTTGTCTCTAGCTCCATGCTCTTCCTCCTGATTGAGTACTAACTTCTACAACTTCCTGGATTAAAAAGAGCTAGGACAAGGAAAGTCGACGCTTTTGGTTCTGCGTCTTGACTTTGTTTAGTTTATTGTCTCTAGCTCCATGCTCTTCCTCCTGATTGAGTACTAACTCCTACAACTTCCTGGATTATCAACTCACAACTTTCTGAATTACTAAGCGAAGACTTCCGAGGGATGTTTGCTAGTAATTCCTGGATTATCAACTCATAACTTTCTGAATTACTAAGCGAAGACTTCCGAGGGAAGTTTGCTAGTGACCTTTCTCTACTGACTCCGTTTATTGTGTCCATTTTCGTCGATCAATTTGGACTAAAGACTTTTTGAAAAGAAACTAAAGACTGTCTGCAATATACCGTTACCGAGATTCTTCTTCTTGGATTGTCCGCATTGAAGATTTGTTTTTTTATCAGGTATCTCTCTCTCTTTGTCGGTAATCGATATTTGTGTTTATATATAAATGTGTAGAGATCTCTCTTAACAAAATAAAGAAGCTGTTGAATTTGTGTTCAATGTTGTTCTCAGTCCAACTGCTGAATTGCCTCTGACAGTCATCCTTACTCACGCAATATTTGGTAGAATTGTTCGTAGGCTCAACGCCTGTAGAATCGACCATTCCGAATTTCCGTTTCCGGGTCCGGAAAACTCACACTGCTGCAATCGACAATTTTTAAATATTAATAAGCGTGACTTTCACTGAATCGCAATTATGACCACAAAAATAATTTATTATTGTTTTATTTCACTTACGTTATAAAATAGCAAGTTGGAAAGAATTTAAATGTGATTTCTTTGTCCAAAGCGTCCACACAGCAAGCGTTTGGGCAAAGATAACAAATTTTATCAACCAGTTCCGGCGAATAGGTGCAAACCTTTTGAATGACAACATACCTATAAGGTAATGTTTTCCAAATTGTAGGGCGCTGGTGTATTGCAAGGGAACACGGAAGAATTAACAAAAACATCATTTTTGAAACAAACACAGAAAAAATAAATAAATTCAAATTCGTTTCGAAAAATGAATCAGTAAAAGGATTATAAATACAGTACAAATGCCCATGTATCCAGAAACTTTCTGCTGTAGCTGTTTTAAAGACAAAATATCTATATAATATATATAGATTTTTTGACAATATTTAAATATTTTCTAATTATTCCTGAATGGTATGTTGTTCGTTGGTTTGAATTTTAAATCGGCAATTTCTGTAGCAACCTGCACAACACTATTTTTATCATCTTCAATACTTGTCACATACAAATAGAAACATTTTTTATTTGTATATCGTCTGTGTGAATTAGATTATGCGTTTCTATATTAATATAATTTTTTTACACCCCAAGGGCTGCACCCACACCCGTGGAGGGGGGCCGGATGGTGAAGGACGACCTTTCCAATCAGGGAGATTACTAAGGGGGCGGGGCCAGTTCCAACCTTTTCCAATCAGGGAGATTACTAAGGGGACGGGGCCAGTTCCAACCACTCCCCTTTCCAATCAGGAGATTACTAAGGGGGCGGGGCCAGTTCCAACCACGATCCAATCAGGGAGATTACTAAGGGGACGGGGCCAGTTCCAACGACGGGCTGCACCCAATTTTTTGGCATATTTTACGCCCCCTTTCCAATCAGGGAGATTACGAGTGGAGGGGGGCCGGATGGTGAAGGACGGGGATCGCCGGGCCGGGCCCAGTACCCCGAAAAAATTCCGGGACCAGACCCCGGATGGTGAAGGACGGGGATCACCGGGCCGGGCCCAGTACCCCGAAAGACAGAAACATTTGTAGCCAGTTAATAACAATAGCGTCATTTAATGTGACGCAAACGAAACAACTTTATGCCATTGCAAAAATGTTAATGGTTACATGTCCAATCCAGAACCGTTTTCATTGCGGACAAGTAAATCAAATCTGTGACCAAATGTCTGCAAAATCAGGGGCGTCTGATCACATTATCTAATAAGGAACGTTGATTAAACGAGATTCGATTAATCGGATTTTACTATACATGCATAAAAAGATAATGATAATCGGATGGTCCCGATTTATTTATAACACCCATAAAATAATTACTTTAAGATATGCATGCGTTCTTGTTTGGTTGGCGAAAAATATTGATTTTATCCAAAGTTCGCTAACATTTGACAATTGTGAAAGTTCTGATTAAAGTTCAAGCTGAAATAAATATGTAAATTATAAACTGTGATCATTACTCTGCATTAAACTTCATTAAAATTCATTTTTATTAATTTGAAGAAAGTTATTTATTATATTTTATGTTCTTTTTTGCCAACAGATGACGTCACTTTCCATTCTGTTGATCACTGAGTAAGGCAACGTTCCTAAACTCAACGTTTTGCTTAAAGCATTTGCAACGACAAAATTCGACGTTTTACCTCGTTTTGGAACAGTTTGTTGAATTCATTGAAAAAATGGCGTCTATAGAAGTCTATTCTATAGCTTCTATACTACTTAGAAATTAAATACTACTCCAGCTTTTGTATAAGAAAGATGATAACATGATTATTCATTTATAAGCATTATATGAAAATAAAAAAGAAAAAAAAATTAAAATATTTTCTTTTTCTCTTTTTATTTTCATATACTGCTTATAAGTGAATAGATTTAAATTTACTAATTATCCTTATAATATGTAAATTATTTTTTAAATTAATTTTTTATAAATCATTCATCGCTATACTGATGTATCCTGCAAAGAACATTTTCGTCTTTCAAGATCATCAGTGCAGATATCTTGTTTTTTATTTTTCTTAATATGGTATACTTAATAAAAATTTAATGTAAAATCCGCATATCAGTTAATACACCACGTTGAAATCACAACGTGAAAAATCATATTTAATATAAATTTTAATTGTAGATACACTGTAAATATTTTATATATCAAAATAAATTATTTATTACGTGCAGGCCACTTTATATAAAAAATATAAACATTTCTTTAATTAAAAACTTTGCTGAAGCCATTTTAAATAGTCCCTTGGCGTCATTCACTGAAGAAAAACTTCGATGACTCCGATGCACGAACCTGTTTAAAACGTTTTATCTTCAACGGCAGTTTTGGAACATTTGCCTAAAGCGGTTTATAAACTGTTGAGTTTAGGAATGTGCCCTTTCTGAACTACCAGATTTCCTTGGACAGACTTTGTTTTAAATATTGTAAACTCTTGTGTCACGTGAATTGGGCAACATCTGAATGCTACCAGTTATCATCAATTGTTTTTGTAAATTTCAATAAGATAGTTTTACGTAAATTATTTATGTAATAATTAAAAATAACATTTTAAACTAATAATTTATTTGTATAAACGTATACGAACGAGGAGAAGCCAAAAAGTTCTTACCGTCACCATGTTTGTATGCTATATAGATCTTTAATTATAAACAATGAAAGGTTATTGTCTTACTAATACGCATGACTTTTTCTGTTTTAATAGGTCCTGTTTAATCGGAATACCGGAAGCGTGATATTAGAAGGTGTCATGCTCGAAAAAATTCAATGTCGAGCCGTGATACGGTTCTTCCATCTTTAAGGAGAAAACTGCGCCAACAGTGCATGAAGAGATGTCAGCTGTGTATGGTAGGAATATGTGTCATATATCACTGAAACGATGGAAACGGGAATTCAAATATGATCTCACCAGCTTACAAGACGTTCTAAGAGAAAGTCATCCAGCAAGGTTATATTATGTGTTTTGTGACAGAAAAAGTGTCATATTGACAGATTACTTACAAAAATGGTCGAAAATAACAGGGCATACTGCAGGAACTTGCTACAAAAGTTACGGGACAGTATCAAGAAAAAAGTAGTGGTTTGATATCAAAAGGTGTGTCATAGATAATTGACAATACACTTGCGCAGCAAGCTGCAGAAACATTTATTTTTCTGCACAATTATGACTATGAAACCTTGCCCCCATCCCTTGTACTTTCCGATCTGGCATCTTCAGATTTGTTCCTCTTACGAAATATTAAAAAAAAAAAACACTTACGATGAGGCGATCATTACATTTACGGAGCAGTGACGCCGAGAGAAATCCCGGGCCCCAGTACGAATGCGCAGCAAGCTGCAGAAACATTTATTTTTCTGCACAATTATGACTATGAAACCTTGCTCCCATTTCTTGTACTTTCCGATCTGGCATCTTCAGATTTGTTCCTCTTTCGAAATATTAAAAAAAAACACTTACGATGAGGCGATCATTACATTTACGGAGCAGTGGCGTCGAGAGAAATCCCGGGCCCCAGTACCAACCACGTTTTGGGCCATTATATACCGGTATATAATAAATTCTTATTGTTAGGAAGCTGCCCGGGCCCTTCAATCTTCTACGTGTCCAGGGAATTTGTCTCCCCTTCTCCTCCCTCTTGGCGCCACTGTTATGGAGAACAAGTTTGCCTTCAAATCGTCCAACTTCTATAAAGATGGGATTAAACAACAGTTCTACAGGTGTGAGAAGTGTCCGGTGTGGCTCTAGATGTTGGATATATAGAGAAGGAAGAGCTAAGGACAAAATTTCAGATCCTTAGAACATCCGAGTCATAATAAGGATAAGAACTTTTGCCCCCCTCATAATAGAGCACATGATGACTTTGAGAAAATTCACTTTGAAAAGATTATTTCCGATTTAAACAATGCGTTTTTTGTTTGAAATAAACAAATGAAAGTTTCCAGTTTGAAAAATGTACACGACTGTTTTGTAACATCGATTATTAGATTTATAAAATTCTATCAAAGATAAAAATTATTTATAATAATATATATGGAAATCACTTAAAGCAAAAATATTGTTTCATTGTGCACAGTATTTCTTCTTAAAAATTTACTAAAATAAGTATGAAAATAATTTTGATGTAATTAAAATTAAACGAAAATGATAATTAATTTAATTTTAGTTCCGCACTTTATTACTACCGTGTATTAATAAAAAGAAATATTATTATTGCTGCAATATAAAAATAATAATAAATTTTATTAATTAATATATTACATTATATAAACGTAATAATTTTTTAATAAATAATTGCAAGGTTCAATAGAATAATGAATATCATCTCGTACACAATTCATAATTAACGTTACATTTGGTTAAGAAATAAGCTATAGATTTAAATTAAATTTTTTGTGTCTTCTTATTTTTATAGATTTTTTTTTACCTTAAACATTTTAGTAATAACAAAATTAAAATTTTAAGTTGATACTTTTTTAACTGTGAAAGAACTCATTAAAACAAACACAACTTTTCCAAATTACTCAATTTAATTAAGTCAAAAATAAGAGAGATAAGGCCTTTACAAATTTGCAAAATTTTACGTATCTGTGCAAAATAATGCATGAAGGTATGATTATTTAAAAGTCTAATAAATATTCTAATGTAAAAACTTAAACGCCCGAGAAACAGATTTATTACCATTACAGGTTCAAATTAATTGCACTTGTATGTACCAGTTAGTTTTCACAATGACTGATATACACAAATGCAATTAATTTGAACAAATGATAAATCTATTTCTCAGGCATCTAATTTTTTACTTTACATTATTTATTAGATTTTTAAATGATCATATTTTCATGCATTATTTTGCACAGATTTGGACGTAGAATTTTACAAATTTGCAAAGACCGAATCTCTCTTATTTTTGACTTAAGTAAATAGAGTTATTTGGAAAAGTTGTTTATTTTAACGAGTTCTGTACATAGCTAAAAATGTAAAATTTTATGATCTCCTACAAGAGACAATTATTGATGATCGAAATGCAAGATTGGTCGTGGAAGATGAACATATTTCTTAATTATTACCATAAACTGGAATGTGTCAATAATCATTTCCAAAACCATCTGAGGCAATTTACCAGAAACCATAGTTAATGATTATAATGATATGTAAAATTTTATGATCTCCTACAAGAGACAATTATTGATGATCGAAATGCAAGATTGATCATGGAAGATGAACATATTTCTTAATTATTACTATAAACTGGAATGTGTCAATAATCATTTCCAAAACCATCTGAGGGAATTTACCAGAAACCATAGTTAATGATTATAATGGTAGTGAAATGTTATATTCGAAGTTTGAATTTATTGTATAACAAGAATTATAATTTCACAAAGTAGTATAGTCAGTAACGACAACAATGAATGCAGTTGTCCTTAATATAAACCTGGTGATGGAATTCTTCTCATGTATATTAATGAACTCTGAATTATAAACATGTTTAATACGCCAACAGCAAATATATCTTGAAGAACAGTACAGTATATCATTGTGATGTTTTATGGATGAAATAAATTTTTTTAGTTTTGGTTTCTTTTTATATAGATTTAAATTGTTTCTTTCTGAAAACATTATCATGATATATCATATCTATGTTAGCATTATTAATAAGAATTATGTTTGTTATTAATTAAGAATTAAAAAAATACCTAAAATTATGTTCTCAATCCAAATCCATAAATTTTTGAGATGCTTTTGTTGCTGAGCATATAAAAATAACATTAAATATAGTTCATAATTTCCTCAATATATTTTGACCTAATTATACTAGAGTTGCAGGTAATAGGATGTAGTTGTAACTAATAATATAACAATTATGAGTTTATTATTTAATAATAATCACATAATAGCATTATTTTCAATGAAGGTGATTTGAGTCAATATCATTTTTAAATAATAATATATATTCAATTCACTTCTAACCTCTTTTTTCAAGAAAAACTACTTCATTAGGACATAAAACAATCTTGAACTTTTGAAACCTGTATAATTCTCTAATCTCTTATTCACTAACTTATCTTCATTACAGTGCAGTCTAGTGACGATAGTTGAGTTGCAAAGAATCTATGCTACTAATAATATTCTTTTATACAATAAGTGAGTCTATTTTAATAATTTCATTAATTACTTTTGCTATTTAGACTATATAAAATAAGTTATGTGGCAGAATTTGCAGATTTTTTTTATGAGTTGGTTGATTTCTTAACGATGAATAGATTATTAAATGAACATACTTTTATATGAAATCTTTCGTAAAAACTTTACTTTTGATGTAAGTACATTTTTATTTAATAATTAATGACTGTATTACTTTATTAGAATATAGAATTAGAGAGCTACATTCTATATCGTTACATTTTTAAGAAGTAGTATAGTATAATATTTTTGAGATCAGCTTGCATTAAAAACTAGCTACGTATATCAAATACATAATAGACTACCGATTATCCGGCGTTAATCTTTAACTAAAAGTGATATAAAATTATCGATGTTTTTCTTAGTGAGATGTCTGAAAGAGTTTTTAACGCTACAGATTCGTTTCTTTATTATATTTTAGATAATTAGCGATCAAAAATTACAAATATTGCAAAAATTTCTTGCTTCAAATAAATAAGTCTATAGTTTCCTTTTTTTTTCAATAAATCATAAGACATTTTAATATTAATTGCGTATTGTTTATAATTATTCCGATTTCTGATTATAGTACTTGGCGGATTATCCGGGAAATTAATTTCTCGAGTACCGTGATTAATCAAGAGTCTACTATATAGTAAACTCTGTTAAATAATGGTATTCGGAAATTAGTGTCATCGGTAAATCAGGGTGCTGGGGATATTAATTTCTCGAACACTTTGATTTATCAGGAGTCAACTATCTATATATAGTAGCCTATATAGTGAGAATATCAAAACTTTAAAATTTAGGTTTTACATAAAAATATTCGCTGAAAATTTTATTTCCACACTTACAAGTTAGCATTAAAGAAAGTTGATTATTGAAATATTTCAGATTTAATTAATAAAACATAAATTGAATTTTACTCATATGCTAGCAATGTTTCCGTATTAAATATATAAGTACTGAGTGAATACGAAAATCACAAAATGTATAATGTTTACATGACGAAATATCCACTTATAAGTTTTCGTATTTTAAAATTAGTGAATTTTTTATTCTGATTTTCATATTAAAATTGCTTCGCTCATAAATAATATTAATGTCAGGAAAACAATTCAAAATAATAGAGAATGACTTCATGTGCAATAGAATTTGAAAATGTATTAGGATTTTAAATTTTGTTTGGTTCAGTCATAGAGTGTGTTCAGAAATATTCCAAGACGTCTCCGATGGGGCAGTTAAAGAATGATGTCACGACTGTAGAGATCGTCAGATAAAGTGAACGACTGGACAGCTAGTCGTTAACAAATCTCGTTTAATGTGATCAACGGGGGTCGTGACGTCATTCTTTAACTTCTTGAACGGAGACTTCTCGGATCAATTTATGAACTCCTAATAATAATGATTATATTATTGGAAAATATATTCTAAATTTGCGAAAAATCAAATTATTTTAATATTAGAAGCAAGCATTTTCTTATCTGAGCCAGCAAACTTCTTTTAGTTAATGATGCGATATTGGAAAATATATTCTAAATTTGCGAAAAATCAAATTATTTTAATATTAGAAGCAAGAATTTTCTTATCTGAGCCAGCAAACTTCTTTTAGTTAATCATGCAATTGCAGTTCTTTATCTTAATATATACTACTAGACGTACTTGAGCTAGACTACTACATTTCAGCAGAATAAAGAATAAAATCTACCATTTATTTTTAACAGACTAAGGAAGAATCACTCTATGCAGGTTTATTTTGGGGCTTAATATCTATTATAACAATCAATTAGAAACATACGATACCTGAGAGCGATACGATCCTGTCGTCTATGTTACCGTCAAAACCCGAAATTAGTTAAAACCCGATTTGCCTAGTTGAAACTAGTTGGAATAAAGCCCGTTCGTGAATACTAGTATTAACTAGTCAATACTAGAATTCGCTAAGATTTTTTTGGAGAAAACTGGAATTGACGGAAAATATAAATTATTTACAGTTTCTGCTAGTTAAAACTAATTACTTAAAGGCTTTCGATTCGTTCAGCTTATAAAAAACCGAACTTTTCAATCTGGAATAAAACAATCGCCCTGTTGAGCCATGTCCGAGATAGATCGAAGATTAGGACTCGCGACTTCAGCATTGTCATGAGATGTTCTGGAAACATTAAAGATGACTCTCAAGAGTTTGTCCTCATGACAAACTCTTGAGATTCATCGAGGAGATGAATGCGCGAGAGAACGAAGCTGAGACCCCTGCTGAAGAAGAACATGAGGTTGGTCCCAGTAGAGTTTACATTACATCACCCACGAGAAAAGTTCACGAAAATTTGTCTAAATGGGCCATGAAAATGAAACATATATCCGATGCCACCTATCTTCTACATGAAATAGGAGATAATATTATAATCCCAATTCTGGATATGGACGGAGCAAAAGTATGTTTTCAAAATATCATCGGAGTTCTGCTGGTATTTGCAAAATATCATCGCAATTCTGCTCAGAAGATAGTATACAATGAGCTTCAATCAATCAGCCCCTGTAAACCGGAAAACTCATTTTTATATAAACTAAGCCGTCGGGAGGAACATCAGTTACTGGAAGTCATCGTACTCAGTTTAGTTATTATTACTTCCCAGGATTGTGCCAATTATGTTATGCACATGTTTTTTTTTTTGTTGTTACCAGCCGCAGCTATTAGCCAACCACAGCACTAAATTTAATGCATATAATAATATATATTTTTCTCATTAAAATTTGTATTAATATGAAAATAAATTTATTTTCATATATCAATATTGCACTCGTTTATTTACTATCCTTTTTCATCATTTTGTTAAAGTGTTCGTAGCTGAAAGTTTGAATGTACATGCAAAAGATTTAAATAAAATTTCAAAAAGTTTAAATATATTTGCAAAAGGATTAAATCAGTTTATAAAAAGTTGAAATAAATTTGCGAATGCTATAGTAGACATATTAGTTTATAAGCAATGTCGCAACAATTATCTGTTATCATTTTCTCTTGTTTATTTTTGGGTATATATAACGTCATTATGATTTCCACTAATAAAATTATCCGTTACATTGATATTTATCGACATTGCACAAACTCGGTAGTTAATGTAATGTAAGTGTAAAAATAGTTACTAATCACATTAAGATTTAAAATATATCAATAAAACAAAAATGTGCCAATCGTAAGGAACTACAATTCACAGTGGCATAATTCCACTTGCACTTCAAGAAATTATAATTCACATCGACATGCAACGGACGAAAAAATTCTGAGATGATTTTATTTTTCTCACACAAATTCATCTTGTTATCCTTGATAATGTTTTGTTTTTCATGTAAACTCTAAGTTTTGAATAAAACTATAATAAACAGTAATAAATATGTCAAATCACAACAACAATAAAATAATCGTATCCATGAAGCATATTAATTATTCATTAAAGTTATCTATATTATATGCTGTACTGTAAAGTCTTCATTTAAGGAATTTTTCTATTAAAATTTAAGAAAAATAAGATTTCTAAATTTCTCATTATATATTAAAGAAGGAAAACTTAACAAATTCAATTGGAATTTATTTAATATTATTACTGTATAACCTATTATTTAGAATCCAAATCAATTTCGTCCTTCATGCTATAAATATTGAAGTACAGTATATAATAATTTCCTGTTATAAGTAATTGCTATATTTATGTTTTCAAATGAACAGAAACTGTATTCATAAAAATACTTGCAATTGCAAAAGTCCAATGATGACTTAAAACTGTAAAGGATATCTTAAACCATTGTTTAAAGCTAACCATAGAAAGTAACTTTCTAATATTATTCTTCTTTCGTCTTCCTAAATTCTGCATATTCCAATTTTGTCCTATGTGTTGTGTTAGCCATTTTCTTTCATGTTGAAAATCCATCTTGACTTTGATAGAATAGTCGCCTGCCACTTAAAAATAATTGCATCAAAACAAAAACAAATTTTATAAGTTGTGTTAGGCACTTTTATTCACTGTAAAGATATCTTTAGATATTGCAGTTAATTTCAGCATTTTTTAAATATAGTATAGTAAAAGTGTAATAATAAGAAAAGTTTACTACTATTTCTCATGAGATTATGAAATTTTTGTGCAAAAAAAATCAAAACTTTACAACTAAACATTACAACTAGAGGAATAAAAATCTAAACAACTGAACAAATTCGAGGGGTGATCAAAAAGTAAGGTTACAAAGCCTGCAATGAAACGTGTACATTTTATTTCATACAATCAATACAATCAACTTGTAGTACATACATTAGTTTATTTTTCGGCATAGTCTCCATATCGGTTTAGGCTGTATGTCGCTTCATGGGATGAGTTTGAATATTCCCTCTAGGTAAAAATCCTGTCCTTGCGTGTTCAGCCACGTTTTCGCGAAGTGTTCACCTCCTCGTCTGAAGTGAATCGTCGGTCTCCTAGGTGCTCCTTCAAGTGAGGAAAGAGGGTCGTCGGTCCTAGGTGCTCCTTCAAGTGAGGAAAGAGGTGAAAGTCGCTTGGAGCGAGGTCCGGGCTATGGGGAGGGTATTCGATGATGTCCCAGCGAAACTGCTTCAACAGCCTGGTGGTCTTTTGGACTGTATGAGGTCCCGCCTTGTCGTGAAAGAAGATGACGCCCTCGGTGAGAAGGCCTGGCCGTTTCCTCTTGATTGCTTCATGCACTCGTCTCAAGGTGTCGCAGTATTGGTCAGTTGTCACTGTGTGCTTTCTTTCCAAAAACTCCACGAGTATGACACCCGCGCTCTCCCAGAAAACTGTGGCCATTTCCGGCAGAAGGCGTCAACTTAAACTTCTTTGTCTTTGGAGAGGAGGTGTGTTTCCACTCCATTGACGACCGCTTACTGCTGGGGCTGTAGTGGGGGATCCACGTTTCTTCTCTTTGTGTTGGTTGGACAGATTTCGTGGAACCCATCGGAACAAACTTTCCGATACTGCAGAATATCGTGAACAATGTGACGAACGCTTCCGAACGACATTCCCAATTCTACCATCATATTCTGTAATGTGATCCTCCCTTTGGAGAGGAGGTGTGTTTCCACTCCATTGACGACCGCTTACTGCTGGGGCTGTAGTGGTGGATCCACGTTTCGTCACCCGTGACAATGCGGTGAAGAAAATTGTTCCCTTCCATGGAGAACCGTTGCAAAAGTTGCAGACTTGCCTCAATGTGCTTCTCTTTGTGTTGGTTGGACAGATTTCGTGGAACCCATCGGAACAAACTTTCCGATACTGCAGAATATCGTGAACAATGTGACGAACGCTTCCGAACGACATTCCCAATTCTACCGTCATATTCTATAATGTGATCCTCCTGTTGTCCTGAATCAGCTCCTCTACGCGAGCTGTGTTCAAATCTGTTAATGCCGTGCTGGGTCGGCCATTGCGATCCTCATCGGTGACCTTTTCTCTACCTGCCGCAAACTTTCGACACCATTCTGCGACATGCTGACGAGATATTACAGTCTCTCCGTAAATCTCTACTTGCTGCCGGAGAATTTCAGCCGCGGTTACATCTTTCGCCCACAGAAATTGAATAACTGAGCGGATTTCTTCGCGAGACCAGTTTTCCAAACGAGCCGCCATTTCTGTTAAGCTACAACTAGCTCTGTAAGTGGCGGGTGGCTGTAACTCTGCACAATTGCTGACCGCATGTATTAGAATTACCGCACACTACTAATTTCTCTATAGCAGACGAAACTCCAGGAATATGGCCTTTTAACCTTAGTTTTTTATCACTTCTCGTATAAGCAGACATTATGGGCGCGTTTCAAACCTCAACAGTAAGTCATCAGTGATTAGTTTCTTTTGACCCACAGAAATAACTCAACATCAGCTTGTTTCTATTTCTGTTTAACGTCGTTATTTCTGTTTGACGATGATAATGATTTGTTACACTTTCTTTTAAAATCTTACCATCTAGCAAGAACTACTTTTCTGCGACGTTAGAAAAACGATGTAAACCGGTGTCAACACACCGATTGCTTCGTTACAGCTACAACGACCTCTAGTGGTAGTGAGTATAATGAGCGTGTTGACATCGGTTTACACCGTTTTTCTAACGTCGCAGAAAAGTATTTCCTACTAGATGATAAGATTTTAAAAGTTAGAGAGTGTATACAATCATTATCATCGTGAAACAGAAACAATGGAGTCAAACAGAAATCAGAAACAAGCTGATGTTGAGTTATTTCTGACGTCAAAAGAGATTAATCATTGATGACTTGCTGTTGAGGTTTGGAAGGCACGTCAAAAGAAACTAATCACTGATGACTTACTGTTGAGGTTTGGAACGTGCCCTACGTTTTCTAACATTTTTTAAATATCGTGATAATATCAGAATTTCTATGTCAGAAATATATACAGTATACTGTATATCCAATTCACAATAATGCAAATTTCTAACCAAGTAACTAAAATTATTTTAAAATACTTTGAAACTTCTCAAAAATACCGTCAGATAAATTCTGAGCAAAGTATTCAAATTTTAGGAAAATAGAAAACATGTATAGTAAGGATTACATGATAACTAGTTCCTTTTCAGTTATTCGTAAATTTCTATAATTTTGCAAGAAATAAATATTTTTTTTATCGAAAATAACGGCCTATTTTAATATAGACGCTAGTTCCTTTTCAGCTATTCGTAAATTTCTATAATTTTGCAAGAAATAAATATTTTTTTATCGAAAATAACGGCCTATTTTAATATAGATGTGATAGATATATTTTTTATAATATAAATAATGAATAATATTTGAACCTTTGATTTTAAATATTATTTCTTTTATAGAAACATGCAAGTCGTTGGAATAGCATATATTTTTCTTGGTGAAAACTTCGAACAACTAGGAAGGAAAGTTGTTAAGCATAATTCATGGTTTCTGGTCATTCCAATTTTCTTAACTGTCTTCTTAGCTACAGGACTACAACGTATCAAATTTGGTATAAGTGAAGATTACTATATTCCAACCGGTGGTGTGACTGATACTCACAAGTCCCGATTAAAAAAATTATTTCCTTTAGATGTTTCTAACCAATTCGATGCTACAAGACTGCTTGACCTTAGTTTTTACAGCACAGTTACAATTCAAGCTACAGATGGAGGATCGGTTCTTCGGCAATCAATCTTTACCGATTTAATTTACCTTGATCAAGTAATTCGTAATTTTACTGCAAATGAGAAGGGATGGGTGCAGCCATGCTCTACCGACCCTATAGGAATTTCTTCACTAGGGGCAGCTACCACTGGGGACCGGGGCGCGTGCATCTCCCAGGCTGACCAGTTTTGCTGCTGGATCTCTCTATAGAAAGTCAAACGAGATCCGGGGCGAATTATCCGGCTAGGACTTCCCACGGCTTGTCTACTCGGGCGCCTTCTTTCCCTTTCGACTCACCGTAGACACACCAACGTCTGTACACGCCCGTGAAGAGGTGTGGGGTCGGTCTTTCGCCAGAGTTTCGCCTAACATTTGGCAACCTCTTAGTTTCTCCCTGTCATTATGGACGTATCGGCACATTTGGGCAACCTCTTAGTTTCTCCCTGTCACTATGGATGTATCGGCCCGGATATACCAACCTCTTAGTTTCTCCCTGTCACTATGGACGTATCGGCCCGGATATACCAGATACATAGTGACAGCCGGTAAGCCATCTCGCCACGTCAATGCGGGCGCCCTCGAGAGGGTGGGTACACTAAGAAACTCCCAGTGGGGCTGGCATTTTTTCAAGAATCCCCACACTAGAAGAAGGTGCGCGTGCAGGTCGCACACCAGTGTCGTTAGGGCACAGCCCCGATCGGGCCTGGGAAACCCGTACCCGAGATGTGAGGAAGATTTGCTAAAAATTTGTCATTGGCTTTCATCAGGCAAATAACGAGGGTGGCGGTTTATAGAGGGTAGACTTAAAGAGGTTTGACTGTATATCCATAAATTGCACAAGGAGCAGATTTGTTATTGGCTTTCATCAGGCAAATAACGAGGGTGGCTGTTTATAGAGGGGCGTCTTAAAGAGGTTTGACTGTATATCCATAAATTGCACAAGGAACTAATGGATTTCGGCATAAAATCCTAACCCACATAATCGTAAGAATAATTCCCGGCGTATTTTTGACTTTTAAAACAAGGTTAAAACCATAGCAGGTTTTCGTCATTACGATGATGGTCACGTGACGTTTTACTTCTCGTTCAATATGGCAGCGGTACGTGGTTCATTTACCAATTCTGAGGTAAATTTTTAGAAATATCTTCTAATCGGTGCCGCTTTCGTCCATGGTTCTATTATAATTTTTGACCAGTTTGATGAGATCTATCGAATGGCATCACATTTGGAAATTTCGTGAAAAGCAGAATCCAGCCGCCAGACGTATTCCATATATGCTAATAAGTGTGATGACCAGCTTCTAATAATTAATAAAAAAGAGTGTATTACCTCAATATCGAGTATTATACCACCCACTTCGGCTGCTACACTTTTGCTGAAAATGGCCATAAGAGGGAGCCATCCATTATATTTTAAAATCGTTGATTGTAATAGATGGATACGTCTGTATATTTTATATAAAAATATATTTTCGCAATGATTAGCAGCAAAAGAGATATATAAACACACAATTAAATGATTTTACTACTACAGAACGTTTATTAACCAATGAGTTATTATTATTTTTTATTCTATAATTGTTCTGTTTAATTTCCAGTTCTATAACTTTTTTAAATGCAACTGTACTTGAAAAAACAGATGGGAAAAGATCATTTTTAATAAACTGTTACTACAGAACGTTTATTAACCAATGAGTTATTATTATTTTTTATTCTATAATTGTTCTTTTTAATTTCCAGTTCTATAACTTTTTTGAATGCAATTGTATTTGAAAAAACAGATGGGAAAAAATCATTTTTAATAAACTATGTTCGTAGCATGTGCCAACAAAATTCAAGATCGAAATTGGGTTAATGGCATCCAAGCATTTACATATTAAAAATCATAATCGTCCCTCTAATGACTGCTTCTGTTTGATGCTAATAATTATGTTAATTTAACTTCTAAAATTATATTCATTATTTCTAATGCTGAATATCCGCAATGTATGTAGTTGTAATCTCTTCCTAAAGTTATCTGACTTTTTTAACCGTTACAGAAAGTACTACACCTAAAAAACATTTACTTGATGTCAGAATTAAATAATAAAAGCAATGTATACTAGAAACATGCGAAATAATACATCAATTTCAAATTTACTATGAAATTATACAGTTATAATTAAAGGGATGCTTTAAATACTCTTAATTATAACTGTATAATTATGTCTTGTAATATAACGAAACTCGAAATTAAAAAAAAAATCAAAGAATAAAGAAGCGATACGACTGCAATAAGCACAATTATTATGATTATATTTAAACATATAAATCATAATTGTAGAATAAACCATATTATTATTATTATTATTATTATCAGTTCTACCACAGAAAATTAGTATATATGAACATTTTTAAAACATCTAGAAATCATTAACATAGAGAAAACGCAATGAATCTGAACTCGGAAACTAAAATAAGTTTTGGTATAATCTAATCTGTACTACAAATTCACATATGGTTGCCATAAATTACTCTACCACACTGCTTACATAATAAAATCTAAATAAGAAGTCAAAATTGTTTTATTTCTCCAAAGCTATTGATATATTTGCATCGAAACAGTTCAGTAATATGTTTGTTACATATTGGTTAATAATCCGAAATAAAATGTACTTACTGCATTTTTCCATTCCTTATATTAGAATTTAGGATAAAATGTTAAAAAAATAATAATAAAAAAATGCAGCCAGTGTCTATCAAAGGAGGGCAAGAGGGGGCGGCTGTCCCGGTCCTCAATTTTCACAATTTTAGGAGCTTTTTACTACTGTATATTTATCAATTTCTTGTTCACAATTTTAAATTTTAAATGGCCTCAAAGATATTACAGTAAGACCCTGTTTAACGCGGAGGATACGTTCCAAGGAAACAAAGCGCTAAATGAAACAGCGTTAAACGAGGTTATTTTAATACGTGAATAATGAGGATAGGTGAAACAGGACAGTGAATAAAAAATATATACATAGCATTTTTTAAATTTTATTTTGTAACATGTATTATTACCATAATCAGACTAACTGCTTATACTCTCTAAAACATAAAAGGACAGCACTGTACGCAGCGTACAGTGCTGTCCTTTTATGACTAACTGCTTATACTCTCTAAAACATAAAAGGACAGCACTGTACGCAGCGTACAGTGCGTACAGCGTACAGTGCTGTCCTTTTATCATTATTATTACTATTGTATTACATTAATTATAGACATTTTTTATTGCTAAATATCGTTACCTATTGTATTACATTAATTATAGACATTTTTTATTGCTAATATCAATTCAATATACGTAGCATTTTTGTTTATTTTATTTTGTAGCATGTATTATTACTGTATACATAGGATTTTTTTAATTTTATTTTGTAACATGTATTATTACTATAATATACATAACATTTTTTAAATTTTATTTTGTAACATGTATTATTACGTGAATAAATATATATATACATAGCATTTCTTTAAATTTTATTTTGTAACATATATTATTACTATTATATTATAGACATTTTTTATTGCTAATATCGATTTGTATTTATAAATCATCATTATTATTAGTAACATTGATGACACTAAAATGAGATAATTGTTATTTTTATTACTGTAAAATAATATTGATGACCACATCTAACTGTAAAATAACGCTGATGAATGATCATAAATATGAACTTTGACCAGCTGCAGACTTTCGTATATACTGCACTGCACTGATATCAAACGCACTGTGAGATGGCATAGGAATATCAATGCAAGAAATTCCTGCGATTTCGGATTTATGTAAGAATAACATTTTGAAAAACCACGCTAAAGTGAATCAATAAAAATATAGAATTCGAAAAAACCGCGTTAAGCGGGGTCTTACTGTAGTTGTCCTCGCATTTTCTCTGAAACGCATTGCTTGCAGCCATTTTCGAATTAATTGTGGCATGTGCCATCAGTAATATGTATGGAGGCGGCCAACACGTTATGGAGTCAATCGAAAAGTTTAAAAGAATTCAACGAGCCTGGACCGGACTCTTCCTGAAAAATTGCGAAGATAAATCCTTCCGCAATATTCCAATTTAAATCGGATTGGCTGCGTGAAGAGACTTCTCTATCTGCAAGACCCGATATTGAATATGACTCAATTTTCTTAAAATATCCCAGTTTGATCCATGATTCCGGTTATTTCCATACGTAAGCAATGTTTTTTTGCGCCTAGAAATGACTACACTACTTAGTCACTGCAAGACCCGATATTGAATATGACTCAATTTTCTTAAAATATCCCAGTTTGATCCATATTTCCATACGTAAGCAATCTGTTTTTTGCGCCTAGAAATGACTACATTACTTAGTAATCATCAATTATTGTAAAATAGCGTTATACGTATAAATTTGCATCTGTGTGTAGCATGAATTTCTTGTTCGTTTTGTGTCGAATAAATTAGCATGAATTAAACTACTAAAAAATAAACATTCTATCGGATAAATGGCCATATAGTAAAGCAGTTGCTTATCACCTTGAAGGCTCTGGGTCCCACCACACCTCGTTCTTCAGGGTATAACCCGTTGACATTATCATTATTATGGAATAATTAAAGATATAAAACTTTAATTATATATATATATATATAATCAAGACCATAATCTTTTAAGCTGAATATTATAAAAATCTGTTAAAACAGTTTTATTATTAATAACTATGGAAGTTTGAACATCCGCCATTTTTAAATGTATAAAGCTGCAAAATTAAAATTATCATCATTTCAAAGTGAACTTTAATGCTATCATAATCATACTGAATTTTGCAAAAATCAAATAAGTTCACAAATTATTAAAGAGAAATTTCTGAAGTTCGAATGTCCGCCATTTTTTAAATTTTTAAGCAGTTAAAGGGTTAAATGTGTGTCATTAAGATAAAGTGACCAGACTTCCCGGATTATGCGGGACTGTCCCGGATTGGGCATGTAATCTTTTTAACATTTTCGTAATGGTATAAAGTTGCTGTTTCTTCTACTTCATATTAGATGACGCTATTTTTATTAACTGGCAACAAAATTTGTATGAGACAAGTATTGAAGATGATGAAAATACTATCAAGGAAGTTGTTACAGAAATAGCCGATTTAAAATTCAAATTAAAAGAATGGCCATAGAGTATTCTATCACTCACTGTACTTCACTGATGCAATGTGGATAGAAATATTTAATCACTTTGATACGAACAACCAGATAGAGCCGGGTGGATAGAAATATTTAATCACTTTTGATACGAACAACCAGATAGAGCCGGATTTGCATTTTTGGGGCCCCTAAAAATAATAATCATCTCTGAAATAACTTATAACGAACAAAAATTCAAATCAGCTACGTCTAATTTTAAAGGCTCCTTAGAACTTAGAAAGTAAAATATTTTAAAGGTTCCTTATATCTAGCACTTTAATAAAACCCACTTTTTCTTATTAAAACTTTATAAAAGTTGAAAACAGATTGAGTTTTGGACCCCTAGGTAAATCCGGCACTGCGAACAACATACCATTCAGGAATATTAAGAAACTAATTGAATTTGCTTATGCTTGCTAGGCACCAATGGTGCAACGGAAAGTTTTTCTTTTTCAGTGGTGAATAAGTTTTAGATCTAAAAAAAATGCAACTGAGCCCAGAAACATTGAAAACAATATTACAAGTTAAGAGCAATTTTTCCAATTTCTGTGAAGAATTTTATAAGATTATTTCAAGTAATGAAGCTTTATTAAAAATTTCACTCTGCGAAAAAATTTATATAAATATTATTATTCGTTATATTGATGGTTGTATCTATATAATTATTTTTTTATATTGAGACTTGTTATTTTTTGTGTAATTAATTTTTTGTTATGAAAAGAACGCTTTTAATTTTTTTATTAATTTATCAGAAGTATGTTTTTTTTGTAATTTTTATATTAATAAAACTCATAAAAAGATTGAATCATTAAAATTTCTTGGATCTAACTAAATAAATTAAGAGAATGGTGTCCTCACAAACGTGCTAAGTGTTTTATTTTTGTTTGGACACGTTCCATATTACAACATAAAACATCTGGTCGCTTTACATTAAGATTATCTTCAAAGACTTGACCTTCCTGTTAAAAATATCAATTATTTTAAGATATATCGCAGAAGTTCGACTGTCCGCCATTTTTAAATGATCGAAGGTAAAGGATTAAATAATGCACTCTAAGTTTACTTAAAAAAAAAAATAATAATAATATATTAGCTTATTTGATATTTCAGAACTTGTTTAATCAGAAACTAGCATATGCAAATAATTTAAACATTCTAATTAATCTTATATAAACCGAATTATAATTTTGTTTTATTCACATTTCTAGAAAAAATTAATCTGAACGATATTAAAAGCACTTCCATTAGAGAAAATTGCAATTTGATGTTTAATAATCTAAAGCACAATAATTTATTTCTACTCAAAACGGCAAAATAATAATCATTAAATTAACAATCATCATGCAAAATATAGGTAACAGAAAGATCTGGAGTCCTCACCTTAGAATTATAAGCAACTAGAGTGGAAATTCACTAGAGTGTTATTACATATAATATCCAAATCATTAAACAGTTACCAAATTACATTCGGCAGATCAATAAATCCCAACAGCTGACCAAACCTTACAACTGTATTAAATTTTTAGATAAATTGCACATTTTTGAGGTTGGAATATGATTAATATGACAGATAAAAAGATTATTCATTTAATTCGTCGCTGTTTATGATCATAACTTATTAAAAATTTTCCAAATTTTATCTGCTATTATTATAAAGTAAAAAATATATTGAAAATATTTATGTAATCAATAAAAATAAATCTTATTCCCTTTTATTCCATATCTGTTGAATTTTCTTCCTATGGTAACCTTGAACTACGCGAAAAATAATAATAATAATAATAATAATAATAAAAATAATCTTGCAAAAAGTATCTGAAAATTAAATATCTTTGTATTTTTATTTAGAAGTTTAACTCATTGCAAAGTGATCAATAAATTGATTTCCATCCAATACAGATTGCAGACGTCATATGAATTTTTACAGTGCGAACAAGCTATTTGGAGAATATAATTACGTATAAGTTCTATCACGCGAATTGCAGATATCAATTTTATATGCACAACTGTTTTTATGGTAAGTGCCATTTGTTTCAATCGAATTCTAAGAATACCATTGTGACAATTATTCATTCGAAAAAAAAAAAAGAAAACGTAGTCATTACAACACCATTAAAGGCAAATTTTCTCACTTTTTGTTTTAATTGAAAAAATGAAGTACAAGAATTTTGATTAAATATGCAATTTACACATTTTTCATCAATAATAAATGGTGCATATTTTTGGTTAGTGCATTCAACAGATTGTCCATAACAGTAGAAAACAGCTGGCTAGGTTGAACAATAAATAAATGAAATGTTTTTTAACAATATTTACATTAAATGAATTTTAAAGAAAAAACCATTTTTGGTTACAAATATGAAAAGGATATAAGTATATCCCTGAGTAATAAAATTTTTTATATATGTAACATTTTACATCATAAACTTTAATAAGCTAAGTATGGTGAGTTAATTTCTTTTTATAAATTGTAATTTCCATGTTGATAAAATGTATTCTTTGATAGTAAACAATTAAAAATAATTTTCTTTTTTTTTAAAGCATAAAATTTATATATTTTTATAATTAAGTAACAAGAAATTTAAGTTATGAAGTTATTGTTTCCACAGGAGACAAAATAATTTATATATATAAAAATTCTGTCTGAATTTCTACATAAGATATTGCAGACAATGCATGATTATTTCTAGAATTTTTTAATATATATCTAAATAATTCTTATTACAGCATATAGTTTCACTAATGTATTCATTCTTAGTATACTAAAACTATGATAAAGTTATCATCATATAAAAGACATATTTATATGTTTGTTCCCTGTGGCAAAATGTACCAAAGATAAATTTGGACCAAACTATCATTGAGCATAAGCGTTGAATATTTGTCCAGAATACTATGCATTTATCAAATTCCAGATGGTTTGAATTTGTGATTTATTATTTTTTTTTTAATAGTTTAAATGTGAAAAGATTTTAAAATATTTTTTAAAAATATATATATATATATATTTTGACAATATTCAAGAAAGTTTACGGAGGAATTCAAAACTGCATCAAATATAGAATTTAAATTTCAAGTTCAGAAAATTTTTTTTTAAATATGTTACTCAATGATATGATTTTGGTTAATTAAGTTAAAAGAATAAATTTGCATAGTATACACAAATTAAATATTTCTCATTTTGTGATGACATTTTCGATAAAATTACCAATAAGTAAAACAGCACTGACTATTCCAGTATAAGATATAATAGTTCTTATATTTTAGTAATGTATTTAATTTTTTTTTATTCAACAAGATGAAATTTAATAAATAATGATTAATATTTAAGTTGCTTTCTTTGGATATCATATAAGCTCAACACTATATTTCATTATTATTCATTGAGATATTTGATATAAAATTTAGCTAGCCTGTAAGTTGCTACATTCAAAACTTAAACAAAATACTTAAATATTATAAATACAAAATGAGCTATAAATATTAAAAGCAATATAAAATATCACAAGATATATATAATGAATTATTTTTTAAACAGTAAAAAGAGTAGTAATAACAAATATGAGATATTTTTAATAAGTTAAATAAAAAATATATATAACAATAATAAAAGCAAATGAAACTTAATTTTAAATAATGATTAACAAGGAATTATCATCACAATTGAAAAACATCTAAAACACAAATATATATCTCTGAGTGGTATAAGTTTAAGGCAAAACAACATTAAATAGATTATTTATGTACATTATATAAGTGTTATTGGGCTAAAAGTCTGATTCTGAGGAAGTTACCGACTTAGGTTTTCATGCAATATTTAATTTGTAAACCTCTTTATCTTATGGACTTTCTAACAAATCATCCTTCATTTAAAATATTGTAAGTCCACTAATTTCATATTTATATCATCTAAATTCTATTACTGTCAACCTTTCTTTACATCCTCTTCAATAACTGTTTTCTTTTCTTTGAGAAAAAGAAGTGGAACCATACCCAAAATGCATCCAATTGTTACACCAAAAGCTCGACCCTAAATAAAAAATTTCAGTTTATTAAATAAAACATAACTCTTTATTACTGTATTATATATATATAGACTTGCCATACACCTGAGATTAATCCAAACTGTCCTGGATTTTAGTAGTAGTTCAGAGCTTTTAAGATGTCCTGCACTTCATAATTTTATTCACTAGTATTTATCAATAAAATATTGATAAATACAAAATTATTTATTTAAGTCAATAAATTCTTTGAATGTATTGTAGTCAAATAGCAATACAATACTCACATAGACTGCAGGTCTAAATGTTGCACATGTACAATAAATTTTTATTTTTAGTTTGCTATTAAATTGATTAGCATTACTCAATAACCTGTAAAACTTAAAACCCTAAATTTAAGTTTTAAGATTTAAAATGAGTGGTAAAAGAAAGTGTAAATATGGACAAACTTAAAAAAGACAGTGACAACAAAAGTCACTAATGCAACTTTTATTAGGTACATTCAATTTTAAGATTGAATTAAAAAAAAGAGACACAAACATCTTGAAGAAAGCATTGTCTTCAGAGAACTACCAATAGTATAGTCAAACCTGTTTTTATGAGGTCGGTTTTTGTGCGATATTTTTTTTTGTGCATTTTTATGTGCAATTTTTTTGTGCAGTATATAAAAAACATTCCATGAAATGCATATGACGAATAAAAATTAATTAAAAAAATGTAATTAAAAAAAATAACGCACAAAAACCGACCGCATAAAAACAGGTTTGACTGTATAAAAATCAAACAAAAGACAAAAGAAATAGCTTACTTGGGTCAGTCATTGCCAATGATTACCCAAACTTTGTATGGGTGAAAGTTCAGATTTCATTGTTTAAAAACTTAAAATGTTATAAATTATTATTTGCCTAAATATCTGAATAAATACAATCGTATAGTTTCTTTTAATATCCCATGATTATCTTTGATATATAATGAAATTAAAAAAATGTGGACTTCCTCAACAAGTATTAAGTCCAGAGAATTATGGCAAGCCTATACACACACACATGCACATGCAATATCAATTTTTCAATAATATATATTATTTTATGCAAAAAATAATGGCAAAGTGTCAATCATTTCAAAATTATACCAGATTAGCACTCCAACGTGTTCTTGACATATCAACTTGAGCTGGGGTAAGTGAAGGTGCGTGTACTCCAATTTTAGTAGCTAATCTTTCTACATACCATGCTGATCTGTTTTAATATTTCAATATTTTTCTATAAGATAAAATTATAAGAAATATGTTGAATTTTAAACACAAAATCTTTAACCTACCCAATTCCACAAACATCTGATAAAGCATTTCCTAAACCAGCAGCTATAGGAAAAAACATGAAGTATTACATAATGTGATAATTTAAAATCACAACTGTTTTTATATATTAGAAATTATAAATGGATGGATATTAATTATAAAATATATTAATTGTTTTAATAATGAAAATAATAACTTTCCTTTGCTGATATCCCTTTTATGCTCTGTTATCCTTTGCTCTAGAGTTCTTGCTGTTGCACCAATATGGAAACACAGAAAAATCAAGGTACCTGTCTGCCCTAAGCTCTTTGGTTTTATAAAAACACATAAAGAACCTATAGGAATAAGACCGATCGTTGAGAAGCAAAGAGCTCCATCCTTTACCATAGAAAAGGTCATTGCAGAATGGTGTTTAGACTTACTAGCAGACACACAACTTACATCCAATGCTACATATGAAGTTTTAAGTAGAATTAAAAACGTACAGCTTAATAGAGATGGCATCTTTGTGAAATACAACTTTGAAAATCTTTTTGTCTCTACGCCTAGAACCATTGTACAGATGTTACACACATATTGTACAGATTTATGCTAGAGAATATCCCCGAATCACACCTATGTGCGCAACTGCTTAGAGACATTACTTATACCATTTATGATTCGTTTTATGTCTATAAAAGAATATTTTACCAACAGGTAGTAGGCGTGCTGATTGGCAGCCCAATGGCAGGTGTACTTGCTGAATTAACGTTGAGAAGTCTAGAGCCAAGAATAGTAAATGAAATGCAACCGTCTTTAAGATTCTATACCAGGTATGTTGATGATATTCTTACACAGTGGACAAGTGGCAGTGATGTTAATAAGCCAGTAGAGGCATTTACAATTGAAGCATACTGTTTGAAGTTGAAGAAAGAGCAGCATAGTCACAAAGAAATTAATTACCTATATATAAATGCAAGGATAGAAGAAAACATTATAGTTACATCAGTTTACCGTAAGCCAACATACAAACCTGTTATCATTTCGAGCTGGTCACAAGACTCAATGCAACATAAAAAGGTTGCGTTTAGATCCTTCTTTAGAAGAGCTGGAAGTTATTTCCGGAAAGAAGATGACGAGAAAAGAAGTGGAATACATTTTAAAAGTAGGAGAAGAACATGGCTATGCAAAGAGTTTGCTTTTTTAATAACTTTGTAGATGTTTAAAATAATGTCTAGTAACAAGGAAAGAAGCATGACTCAGAATAATGTACAAACAAATGGTCAGGAACAAAATATGTTTATATCTATACCGCATAACTTAAGTAAGTATCATTGTATTAAGAATTTAGCAAAGAAGCAACGTAAAAATATAGAAAGTAAGAGACTTCCAACGGTGTACAGTAAACTAAGAAACGAAAAACACCCCTTAAAGATGACTGAGAGATCAGGGGTCTATGAAATCCCAGTTAGAAATGTAAAAGATAACAAACTTAACAAACCTATATTTAAAACGCTACGGAATTATGCATCAACCTAATATAAAAGTAATTTCTCAATTTACATTGGTACAAACAAGATAAGATCAGAATATTCAGGTTATTAAATATTAATTTTCTTAAAATTACATATTTATAAGCACTACTTTTTAAATTAATATTCATACCTAAAATATGAATAATTAAGATGATCAATATTTTAGATATGTATGTATATATATATATATTTATTTTGTGTTATTTAGTAATTTCTCTATTTATTCATTCCAAACAATGCATTCACTTGAAAACCTTATCTCCAGCATAGATTAAATTAAATATATAGCAATTTTTTTACATATATTTAATTCAATTAATATAATTAATGGAATAATTTAACAGTTCTATCAAGTGAAAATGCAAAATTTAACTTTATTTCCGAAGAATTTTCGGCTTAATCAAGCCATCATCAGTGATTGATTTTACGAACAAGAACAAATCATTAGAATACATTCTTAAAATTTAAAATACACACATAAAATTATAATATATAGAAAATTAGTACATAATTTTCTATATATTATAATAACATGCATTTTCTGTGTGTATTTTAAATTTTAAATTTGAATGTATTCTAATAATTTGTTCCTGTTTGTAAAATCAACCACTGATGATGGCTTGATTAAGCCGAAAATTCTTCGGAAATAAAGTTAAATTTTGTTTTTTCACTTGGTAGAGCTGTTAATTTATTCTATTAATTATATTAAAGAAGAAAGTGAAAAGAGAAAAGTAATACTATAAACATTTTAATTCAATTAATGTTGAACATATATGATTTTCAACAGAATGCATTCTTTGGAATGACTAAATAGAAATATAATAGGTAGTCCTTAAATTACACTATTCATACTTATGACAGCAATGTCATCAATAAATTCTATGATTGGTCAATGCAACTGACAAAGGGTTCGAGTCTCTGAGTAATTGTCTGATATAAAAAAAGCATTTTTTTTTGTTTTTGTTAAACTTATTATAATAGAATAGAATATAATAAATATTGGTAGTGGATAATCCATAAATTTTGGGCATTTGCAAATTATGACAATGGAGTTTGAAGTCGTTATATTGGTAGTGGATAATCCATAAATTTTGGGCATTTGCAAATTATGACAATGGAGTTTGCAGTCGTTGTAGTCAAGGACTACCTATACTAAATCACAATATACATACATACATAAAATATTGATATATTAATAGTTAATGACATCAGAAATATATAAAAATTAATTTTTTATGTATTTTTCCATAAACCAAAATATGTTGATTTATATGTAAACAAAAGATTTAAAACAAATAATAAATGAAAATTTGTACAATTTTACATCAGATTTGTATATATATTTAAGAAAAATGTAATAATAATCCTGAAATGATCAATATTTATTCTTTTAATTAAATTTATTTTTAATAATTCATTACTATTAATCAAAAAAGATTGCTAAAGTTAATTCTGTTTTAAGTAAATCATTGAAAATAAAACACAGACAATTTTTCACAATATTAACTTCAATGAAATTAAATCATATTTCAAGAGAATAAATGACTTTTTAAAATATACTACAATAAAATCAGTCAAACTTTTAAATATATTATTTTAAATAATGAAACTAAAGTATATTATAATTGAAATCGTAATTAAATATACTTTTTTTAGTCAAACCAATGAGTTTGCAAATTGCAAAGTTGCAATATTTTTATGAAAAGGAAATATAATTCTACAGAAAAATAAATACAACAACATAACAATTGTTAAACTAATATAAATATACTTTTTTTAGTCAAACCAATGAGTTTGCAAATTGCAAAGTTGCAATATTTTTTATGAAAAGGAAATATAATTCTACAGAAAAATAAATACAATAACATAACAATTGTTAAACTAATATTTTTTTTTCATAAATCTAAAAAAAATCTTTTTCATAATTCTTAATTTCATTTAATTTAAATCTAATGAATTGGCAAGATAAGAGAAATCAGTGATAGTAAGGCACACTCTTTTGTTATTGACTATTTTTAACATTGCTTCATTCTGATAGATACAAGCACTAATAAATATCTTCATTTATTCAATAATAATTTTCCACTAATTAATATTATTATTATTATTATTCATTCATTAATAAAAATTTCACTAAAATGATAAGACTAAACAAATATATCAATTAATTTAAAAGGATTAATTCAATCCATTTACTTGACAAATCAGTGAACAGAATGGAGATTATAAGGATGTCATCTAGCTTACCAAATTCAAATGATGTTTTAATATTTCAAATGAATAGAATTTGTTTAATGTTTTATAGAGTTCATTAATATTTTTTATATTTATGAATTAACTAAATTTTTTTAAATAGATATTTTAAAAAAATATATTTACCTGCCATAGTTGATATTCCTAATGTTATACCTATAGTTGCATCAATATAATCACCCTTTAAAATAAAACTTTTCATTAATTATAAAATCATAATTAAAAAATCTTTTTATATTTTGAAGATTTTGAACACACACATTTGGGAAAAAGATCTGGCAAAACTGAAGTAGCAAATTTTATAGCTAACAACAATTATAAATTTAATTTACAATTTAATCAATTATATTATCATTAGTATATATGTTATTAAGCTCTGTCATCATTTCAGATGAAAAGACAAACAATTTAATGCCCCTAAATGTTCAAAATAGACTTTTATGATTATATTTGTTAAAAAAAACAGCAACTTATGCAGATGTTTTTCCTTTAACATCCTTTGTTTTATCAAATTTTGAAAAACAATATGAATCACAAAATTGAATAAAGACGTGTGTGTTAAATTTTAGTAAAATAAAATAAAAAGCATCATCAAAGAATAAAAATGATTATTAATAACTTAATCTAATAAAATATCACAATAAGAATTTTATATCTAGCATAATTTACATCAAATAATATTTTACACACTTAAAACCTTGGTATTGCATTTTTTATCATATTTTTGAATTTTTAAATCAAAGAATGAAATTGAATAGCATATATGATTTATACATTTCATACAGAGAGATAGGCAAATCTATCAACAGGATTTAATTTATTGAAAATGGCATTACGGAAAAAGACCATAGGATCAAATATTGATTATTATTAATTTGATTTTATTAAGATCATAAAAATTTACGATCACGAAAATGTTAAATTATTACTTTTTAGTTTTAATGGTTCATATTATTATTATTATTTTATGTAAATATTTCAGATTTAATCATTAATAATTCAAGTAATCATATATGTTTATCCATAAATTTTAATATGATTATTTCATTATACTCAGATATTCCCGATAAAATTATTATTTTAATTTATTACATCATACATTAACAGTAATTAAATATACTGTACTGTATAATTTTATTAATCATTGTATTAACTTACAATTAAACTTTAAAATTAAATTAATATATTAATGATAGATAAACAATTTATTTATTATTATATTTGAGTGAATTTAACAATTTCATTACAAAAAATTTGTATGAATTATTAATAAAAAAAATCCATTATTTTAATATGAAATTTTTTAAGATTTATTGAATATAATAAAAAATTTATGAACATTAATATAGCTATTTGATATAGCTTAATTTTTCACAAAAACATAATGTTTTTGTGAAAAAATAAATTAATATCTTAAAAAAAGTGATTGTTTAATTCATTCCCGGGCACTAACATAGCACTGAGAACAAAAAGTGATTAAAAAATCTGTAATTTTAAAAAACGGATACAGAATAATAGTATTCCATCGATATTGATCATATAAATCACTTCTATATTTGGATACATTATATGAAAAAAACTTCTAAGTTACTATCAAAATGTTTTCCATCATCCTGAGATTAAAATAGCTTATTTTGTAATTAATTTTGAAAATTTATTAATAATAATTTGCAGAATATTGTAATAAAGAGTTTATTATCTATTTTAGACAAAATAATATAGCATTATTCCATGATTATTAAAGCTTTTAAGATAGGAATGCCTACATTTACTTTTAAACATAATAAAATTTACAAGCCATCTACAATCTTTTTATTTATATTAATATTTAAAAATGTTTATTTTAGAAAAGTTTAAAAAATATTTCAAAATTATTATAATGTTTAACAATGATATATTATATCAATGTTCTTAAAAATTTCTAAAATTAAAAAAAACTTAATTATAAAATATTCTGTTTATTCAATCTAATACAGTAGACTCTCTTATCCAGTCTTCCTCTACTGGTTGCATTTTTGTTGAAAAGTTTATGAAGCTATGAACAAAAATAAAACAAGAGAATAAATCATTTGGAAGGAAAATATTTGCAATTATAATAATAATATATATATATCAAATAGCAAGATAATTCATCTGCTCTTGATATAATGCCTATAAAAAATTGGCATGATTTTGTGATTTTGCTTCAAAAAACGAATTTAAATCAATGGTAAATGAAGATTACCAAATTTTTTATCTAAGTAACATTTACTTATATAAAATTTATGGGTTGTCTAAATAATATTTATTTATTTAATATAAAACCTATAAATGGTATTTTATATGCATTTTTGTTTCTGGCCATTCATTTATCCAGATTCATAGGACTGGTTAACAGGAAGTCTACTGAATTACGTAAAATAAAGATAATATTTTAATTTAGAAATTTCTATACATAATATTTACTAATATATCAAGCTAAAATTATTTTTAATATTACTATTCTTTATTCTATATCGAATATAAAATAAATAATCTTGTATATATACTACGGAATTATTATATAAAAAATAAATAAATAATCTTGTATATATATATATATAAAACCATCATCTTTGTATCCAAAAATCCATAAGAAAGCACTTCAACTGTATAACCTGGTGCACAAAAAGAGATTGCACTTTCTAAGATGAATGACTTTTTATACAAATTTAAATAATTTAATGAAATGTGGTATACTAAAATTAAAAAAAATTTTTTTAATATCTAACTTATGAGATCTGATTATAAAATATATAATACTTATTATACTATTTTAAAATCAAATCTATTGTTTTATATTTTGATTGAATATTACTGTCATATAATTAATCTATCTGATAATAAATAACTTTTAATATTAAAAATAATTAAAATAAATAATGCAATAATTTAAAATTTAACATCTTTAGTTACGTACTTTCTTAATAGATGACTATATATTTTGTGGCCACAGTAAAGTCCTGATTAAATCGAGCATAGTTTAACTGATGTTCTGCATTATTATCCAAGTGAAGTGTCATTTATCTTGTGTTGATTTTTTTTTAATTGTTTTAATAAAAAACTGTTATAAATAAAATTTAAAAGAGTTTTAAATTATATAATAAAAACATTTTTAATTTTATTTAGAATTGTTTTATTGCAAAAATTAAAAAATTCACTCAACATGAGGACAATTCACTTTTAAATAATACAATAAAACTCATTTCATTCAATTAGTAGGTGTAGCCTGAAAATAAATTATACATCATCATATTAACGTATTCAAATCCAGTTTTTCTGAATTTTTTATTATCGGAAGCTTCCTCGATCTAAATTACCTTAGATAATCAGGATTCTACTGCATATCTAAATGCATTCTAATAATTTAAATCAAAAATCAGCTACATCAATAAATGGGTATTTTTATTTAATCTAAATTCTGATGAGCAAATTTTATGATTGCACCAAAAATAAAAATATCAATAACTTTGAATTTTGAATTATTTTTTCATATTTGAATAATAAATTTCTTTACGTAAGTAATAAATTCAAAACTTACTGCTAAAATCATAATGAAATTATCTAAAAATCCAAATCCAATAAAAGGAATAGCATTATGAATTGCAACGGCTTGTAGCTGTTTAGTAGTTGGACATACAGGTTTTTGTTCTGAATTAATGCTGAATTCAATTAATACATATAATCTGATTATCAAAATATCGTCAATATAACTTTTATATAATTTTATTCTATGATAAATTCCAGGTAGAACCAGCTCTTCTTTATTTCTATGAGTTCTGCTAGGACTCCAGCTAGCATGCTTGCTGTTATACAGATTTTTCCTAAAACACCTTCCTAAGAACCAGTGCGATCCAAGTTTAATTAGAACAATTTCCATTTAATCATACATAAGTCCTACTTCTTGTTCAACAATAACTTTTAGATCCAAACGTCAGGCGTTCCAATAGGTAGCCCTCTAGCTGGAGTCCTAGCGGAACTCATAGTTAGAAATAAAGAAGAGCTGGTTCTACCTGGAATTTCTCATAGAATAAAATTATATAAAAGATATATTGACGATATTTTGATAATCAGATTATATGTATTAATTGAATTCAGCATTAAAGTTCAAATTTTTAATATTAGAATCATTATCATTATATCATCCTTACATATTAAACTTTAAAACATAAAAAAAGTTAACTATAAAAGTTTTATATAATATTTATGAATAACAATATAAATTTAATTAATTTAAAAAGTTATTATTATTATTATTGCACAACAATAAATCAAAATAACTTTTTAATTAAGTTTTATAATTGAAAACAATAATTAATGCATATTTTAACATTCAAGATAATGCAAATTTATAAATTTATACATTTCAAGCAAAAGCTTATGAAACAGAAAATTCCTAGCAAACCGAAAAAATAAGTAATTTATTCAGTAAAGTGGTGTTGAATAAATTACTTCATATCCGTATATTGCCAAGAATTTTTCTATGTTCATTAAACAGCAAACATAAATGCATTTTAGTTTCCCTGACTTATAATCCTAACTTCCTACAATTTTTACCAAATTTATTATGAATTTTTAAAATAAAAATTTCTGTAAACTTTTCTGATACTAAATAAATTAAATATATAGAAAAATTTATGATACATTAACTTAATTTAAAATTGATGAAAATATAATTAATTTTGATTTCATTAATTAAGTATTAATTAATACAAATAGGAAAAATTTGGATTAATTTTATCATGTTAAAAATTAAATGATTAAAATTGTGCAAGCTGAATTAAACACATTATAAATTATATATTAAAACAATTATTTGCATATAAACTATTTTTATTCAATAAAAAAAATTTTGGTTTGAATATTTTAAAAATATTTTTTTTTAAATTAAAAAAATTTTTATTCAAGTAAAAATTATTATTTTTATTTATTTATTTATTTCCTGTCATTAATGTTTTTATTTAAAATTACATCATCATAAATTTTTTTTTTAATTTACAAGAATAATGCAGATTTTACAATTGATCCACTAAACAATTCTATTAAATGCGTTAATTTTTAATGTATTTATTTATTTAAATAAATATCATTTTTCTCAATTTCATTTATTTACATTTAATTAAATACATGGATTGGTAGAATATTAATTAATAATTTTCAAAAATTTTAAATCAAAACATTTAATCTTTTCAATGCAAACAAACACTATATTATTACATTAAAATTTAGGTATTTGTATCCTTCGACCGTGTAAAAGCAGTGATGCATCAAAAAATAATAAATATATAAATGCACCAATATATATAATTTCTTAAATAATTAAATCACCGCTGTTATATATATGATAACCTTAATATTTAATTTACACACCTGTTTCGTTTACTTTTAAAACACCATTAAAATTTAAAACTCTAATGAAAGTTTTAAGCGTTTGGGTAAAATATATATTTCCGTCTCGCAATAAACGAATGATAAAAACAGATGGCAAACATATTTAATTTAAAGCAAAAATCCCTTTCGAATCTTTTTATAGAAAGACAAAACAGATATTCTCACCTTGTTTAGCAGCTTTTTGAAAATTATCCAGTTCCTCCAATAAGATCGTTCTCTCATCGGGAGATAAAAGAAATATAAAATCTTTAGCGGCTTTTTGAGTGGCGATAGTATCGATCCTTCTGGTGTGCACCCTCCTTGTGGAAAGACGAGCAAAGCTACGGTCAACGATGGTCCTAGCCATCCAAACACGACTCGCCATTCTCCTGCCGTCTTTCGCCTCTCCACATCGATGTGTCCATATTCGTAGCAGCAATGACGCCACCCGCGGAATCTGCTTGAATTATTAAATATCGAAATGTTCGTGTTTGGATAAAATTGAAATATGTTCGTAGTTTTCCGAACTGATTCATTATTTAATAATAACGGTTTCGGGTTTGTTATTATTAATTTACAAATAAAACCTATATATATATATATATATATATCCCGAAGGGTAGATGAGGATGATGTACGACTTGTATTCCTTTTTGAAGTTAATTTAATGCATTTCACTTGTATGTAATTAGATGAAGCATTTATTAATATAATTGTACTCAGTTTCAAAATTAGAACGCTTACATATTTAAAAACAAATAAAATGTTTAACACAATTTCCGACAGATGGCATAGAGCGTCACTTATATATATTTAGCATTTATATAAATACAGTATATTTAAATGATGTAAATTGAATATACTACGACTTTTAACCGTAGGCCATTTTAAATAGTTTTAACGCTACTTCTATACATACAAAAGCACTTTTCGCTTTGTTTGAAGATAATCCCCATTCGAAAGGGTCTGAGCGGCAAACCCTTTTAAGAAATGGCATTTTAAAAGGAAAAATCGAAAACAATGTCGTAAAAAGGAATCCCGCTGAGAAGCAATTATCTTAATATATTTTTAATCCATTCGAAAAGTTAATCTAATTATATATTTATTTTAAATACAATACATTTTACTATCTAATATTTTCACTGTTTTGCTGATTTGATCGAATACAAATAGTTTAAATTCTTTTATACCTACTAATAAATTTATAAACCTACTTTAAATTTATACATTTATTCATAATTAATTATTTTGACGAGTTTCAACTTTTTTTTTTTTTTT
>AYEL01064826.1:0-130906 GCA_000484575.1 Olivierus martensii | reverse complement strand
AAAAATTATATATAAATAAATTTTTTATTTAGTATTTACTAAATATAAATAAATTTTTTATTTAGTATGTCTTCTAAAATTTAAAAATTACAATTTAATTTAGCGAGTCAGAAATGATACTGACCTTATCAACCTATCTCAATTCTATCATTATGCCAATATTTTAGCAATGTGGACAGCACTGATTATCTGATTCTTAAGAGGCAAATAATTCTATATGCTATTTGATAAAATATAGTAAAAAGTAAATAATATAAGTTAAGATCTTCAAAAATATTTTTAGCTAAAAAACAAAAAAAAAAAAACACGTATTATTCACTAATTAAAAATAACATTAATATCTTACTAATATGTCCTCAAATAAGATTAAGTGTATTTAATTATTTGTTTAATTTATTTGAAATAATTGGCGGAACGAACCACAATTAAAATTTAAAGATATGAATAGTGTTGGTCTATGTCATTATTATATTGAATATAAAAACAGAAATGTTGGGCGGACAATGTTAAACTCTATTATCAACTTATGTCTTTAATATATCTTATATATAAATTGGCATAAATTCATTTTATAGCTTTCAGTAGACAAATGTAGACAAAAATATATCATCTATGCAGTTTATAGATGTTTATACGTTTTGTTGATTTATCGTAACGTGACGTTAGCAAGTTTATCTTCTTTACTTTTAGCGATGTGAATTGATTTTAAGAGACGATTTAACCAAGTATCTTTAAACAAGAATGATGCTCAGTTTTGAAATAATCATGATTTTAACAAATATAGCCTAAATTTGCAAGTCTGTTATGAATTGTTATTGTTTTTATTTTTTTAGCTGAAAGCTTTTTATGTGGATTTGTTGGTTCCTCTAGAAACAAATCTGGAAAAAGACGTAAAAATAGTTGCAGTGAGTATTTTTTGTTTTTGTTTTGAGGAAAGTGAGTATGAAGCTTAAATCGAGAGAATTAAATTAGAAAAGTTTTGTTTGTTGGAATATCTTTTGTTTAATAATATTAATATTAAATTTATTACAGACGAGATCGTCAGAAAGAAAATCATATTAAAGAATTAAAGTACAAGTTTAATTTCTTTTATTCTCATTATTATTATTTTTTCTTTTTTCTTGCTAAGAGCGAACAGAAAAAGTTTATGCAGCAACACAAACTACAACAGGAAGCTTATCTGAAAGCACTCGCTCTCTTTAAAAAACATAAAAAGAAAAATCGAACTCCTAAAGACGGAATTCTTGATAAAGAAACAAAGGTACATAATGAAACATTTTATTTAATAAAATTACATTTTTCATTTTAAAGAAAATCAATAAGATATTTCTATCTTTTTATTTTTTTAATATTAGCAACTTCAAACAGTTGAAGAAGAGAAAGCTAAACTAGACTGTTTCTGCGCACGAAGTCTTAAACAGGTGAGCATCCTAATCATCAATGGCTTAATAAGAGTGCGTATGGCCTGACAGGTAATTTGTCTTGCCGTAATTACAGCCAGAAACTAAGTTGGTGTTGATTAATTCCTCTGGAGGATAGAGGATGAATGGAAGGGCACGTTCTGGAGATAGAAAGTTAGAAATGAATGAATTGCGTTAACACAAATTCTTATGTTGCTATAAATAATTATGATGTTTATGTATCTATCTATTGATACAAATGATTAGGCATACACTTTTTATAATATATATATTATTGTATACAATTTTCTATTAAACTTAGGAAAAACAGATAAATACCCTTTTTTCAAAAATGTATCCACTTTATAATTTAAAATACAATAATTTAAATAACAATTGATTAAATTTTAAAAGTTCCATAATAGTAGAATAAGAATTATATTTGACAACAAGCACTAGTGTTATCAAATATAATTCTTGTTTTCTAAGTGGAAGTTCCTGCTTATTAGTAGAAGAATAAATTATTTAAATATTTTATTCAATAAAAACTTACATAAAGCAGTATAGAATTCATAAAATTTATTAATAAATATCCACATTTTAAAAATAAAATAATTCTCTTCATAACATTTAACATTTATTGAGGAAAATATGAAATAATTTCAAAATCGAATAAATTGTCTAACAATTAAGTTTATAAAAATCAAATATTTCGAATAATTTATTTACTTACAAATAATTTCTGGTATTTTATTAATTAAAATATATTTTTGAATATTTATCAATATTTTTGAAAATTTCACTTAATAATTTTTTGTTTAGAGAATATAATTTAAAAAAATGTCATCATAATAAAGTTCGTCATATTTAAAAATAAGTGTAATCATATTATCAAATCATATCATTATACAATATAGTATAATGATATGATTTGATAATATGACATATTCAGTCAATGGATTTATTTATTTAGTCGTTGGTCTATAATTACATATTTTATTCTTAAATTGATATCAAATTACAACTGATAACATACAACAATCTACAAAACAATGATAATTTTTTTAACTAATCACTGTTTTTGCTGTAATTTTTTTCATTCTATAGATTTCTTAAATAAAATTTTATAACAATTTCTGATATTTTTTATTGCTATAGATTATTATATTTATCTTTATAAATAGAGTGCACTATATTATATAGCACTCTATTCTCAAGAAAAAATTTTATCTGGCTACATACCCAGCCAGATAAAATTTTTTTAAGACCACTAGCAAATTCTCATAGCGTATATGCGACCACGAGAAGTTGCTGGTGGTTGTACTGATTTTTCCTCTAATCTGCTAAGTCACCGATGACATTGTGGCAAAACATTTGCATGTTAAAATTAATTCAAATTTTTGGATAACCATCACTATTGTTAATAATTCCGTGGCGAAATCTAAAATGCTTGTGAGATTCAATGACATGTTTGAACTAACTAAAAAACTACTCTATGTGAAAATTTATTAGAATTTTTTTTTTCAATCATTTGATTTTTATTAAAATAATAATATTATTAATTAAATTTTTTAATATTTACTGATTTGGATTAGTAAAAGCATAATCTCTTTATTGTAATAACTTTTTATTGACAACTTTTCTTAATTTATATTAAACAAAATAGATCTATAAATTCAAATAGGATTTGAACATATATATATGTAAAGTTTAATTTAATCTAAATTTTTGTAAATTATAAAGTTTTAAATAAAAGTTTTATTATGTTCTAGTAAATAATATGTGCATTATACTGTATATACTAAAATATAATAGCTAAAAACAATGACATTAGCTATTGTACAAAGAAAAATAAAATAGCGCATTATTTGTACACTTTGATATTTAATAAACAATGGAAATTTTATGCTGCACGTTATTGTTAGAAAAATGTAATTAAAAACTAGAAGAGACCGGGGATCAGAGGTGGACAGCTAACTTTGGGGGCCTACCCAATTAACCCAAGTTTGGTGTAGTTGTGGCGACTAACGTGGCGACTCATTCGCCATTTTATTGAAAATCTGTTCTCCCATTCCAACGTTGCCACTTTTACTTGCATAATTGAAAAATGACAAAGTATATTTTGATTTTAACGACTACCGACAAAGTCGTATTTACTATCCATTAAAACATTGATATTTAATATTTTATTCAAATCCAATAGTGTTGCAAACCAACGCTTTAAACTTTATCTAGGTACGAAAAATGTTTGTATAATTTATTTTCTCTTAAACTTTTAATTTAAATTGTTTTTATTTTTATTTTTGATCGCGAAAGAGTCCTTTGATTGAACGGGGCCCTGGGCTGCACTCATAAAGACCATGCCTAAATCCGCCACTGTTGGGGATGATAGTAACACTTTTTACTTGATAATTATTTCATGCTATAAAAATTTCAATTTTAAATTAATAAATACATCATTGTAAAGATTATTTAGTAACCTGTTCACCAGTTCAAAATAAATTTTATTCGATTAAAATTAATATTTTTTTAAAATATTTTTCTGAACGATGTCAAATATTATAATCTGCCCCTCTGCCTGGGTAGATTGCAATACTATACAATTTCAAGGAAATATAACTTATGTCCAAGTTTTTGCACTTAACTTTTAAGATATAGTCTAATAAGTTTCAATTTAATTTTCTGATTAATAATCAGAATCGCAGTTGTGACAAACATAAGAAGGACTTACCAGCTGTGCATTATTTGTTATTTCTTTCTTATCCACTACATTGGATTCATTTTATCAAAAGTTCTCCACTATTATTGCGGTTATAGTCTTCATTGCACATGAAATAAAAGTACTTTTCTTCATCTGAACTGCTTCTGCTTGGATATTTGACGTTTGGCTCTACTGATTTAGATTTTTACAACATCCTCTATACTTTGTTATAAGCTGCCCAGATTCCCCTTTTTCTTTGGAAGGCATTATTAGGTCTACAGTTAACCTAGGACACACCGAGACTTTTCTGCGCAGAAAAGCAGAAAGAGGCAAAAAGCAGAAAGAAACTTATGCATATCTTGGCAGAAACAGGGCAGAAAATTTGATATTAGAACAGTTCAACTTTTTCATTCTGCTTGAGGTTTCTGCCTAACTACAACCAATCGTAGCATAGTTTACATTTCATTCTTCATTAGCATTGTTAGCATTTCGTTTTAAAATGAAAACATTTCATGTTTAAAAAATATTTGAAATAGTTTTTAGAATATATTTATAAATTATCAGTTTTCTAAATATAAGAAAGACATAATGTGCCGCTTTTCGTTTCTTAACTACATTTATGTGTGTCATCTGCTTTTTTCGCAGAAAACAGAACCAAAGCAGAATGAAAATTTTCTACATTCTGCTATTCTGCGCAGAAAAGTCTCCGTGTGTTCAAGGCTTTAGACTTAATGTATAATAGCAAAGATAGGTTAGTTTACATCACTATAAGTTATTACATGGCTGTTTCACAGAAACATTATTAACAACCGAGATGGCTCTATAACTTTTAAACCAAGCTACTTTTTAGTTATATCGATCTTAAAACATTTTTATTGAATCAATAGCGTTACATTTGCATCAGGTAACTGAAAAAAACGTGGTCCGATGGTAAATCTTCGTGTGAAATTTTAAGACTTTTGAGTAAACTACAGTAGAAATGAGTACTGGGGTCTGTTATAACCAACCCATGTTACTTCTAGCCTCATACCCTTTCTACACTGGCACTTTAATCTAGAATAACTCGTTATTCTAGATTAAGTTTATCAATGTAGAACGAAGGAGATTAAAAATATCCAGATTAAGTCGAGCGAAAGCGGATTAAAATAATCTTGTTTCTGAAAGTAGATTATCCAGTTTTGACCACGTGATTTGTAAAATGGCCGCTCTCACCTCGAATGTCTCCAGCACAGAAACTACGAAAACCAGAAAAAAAAGATTGGGAAACTGGACAGACCAGGCTGTATATATATTAATTGACATATGGAGGGAATATGTCAGCGAAATTCGTAAAGTGAAACGTAATCAGCCTATTTACATTAAGATGGGACCACCTGTGGGACAAAATTGGAACCAACGAGTTAATCTACATTTACGGAGTTGCAGTGTAGACGAGATTTAATCCTCTATATAGATATTCCCGTTTAAGTTAAACCGGTTTAACTGTAATCTGTATTAACTAATGCCAGTGTAGAAAGGGTATAAGTCTCTCCTATATAAGGTATAATAATGATGTTTAAAAATTCTATTGTATTATTTCATGATTTGAAATTATAATCTTAGTTTACGAAGTGGATAATAAAGTAATAAATTTTTAGATTATTTTTGAATATATATATAGGGCCTATATATATATAATTAATTTATTTATTTTAAAGGCAATTACTCAAGAAAGAAGACGTTATGGCTTTGTTCTAGAAAGGCAGTGTTCACTAGCTAAACACTACTTAGCTTATCACACTAAAGTAATAATAAACATTTTCAAAACTGTCCAGATTAATAAGAATTAAGAATGTTTAATTGATGTTTTTTACCTTTAGGGTGAAGCGTTGTTGACACACCAATTACACCAGTGGCAGGAAGTAGTTAAGACTAGAGAAATTTTGCCTGACACTATGAATAAGTTGTTTCCGGTTCTATCGTCTGACGTCAAGGTAATTACTCCTGTTTAATTAAAAACTCATCAACTTTCCTTTTTTTCAAAGTATATCTTCTTTTTTATAATTTCCTTAGTCCAATAATTAAAAATTTTATAGAATATTTTACTATATATATATATATATATATATATAACGTTAGAACTTTTGAAAAATAATAATGATCGATAACAGAACTGGATAGCACATGCTGGAATCTTCTGATAATCGAAGCTTGATTTATTCTGTAACTTTCGATCTGTTGTCGTTTCTTCGCAATGTTCGCTACCAAAGTTTCGTTCATTGCCAGATAAGAGTTACCTATGCTAAATTCCAATTCAACTACCTCGATATCGTTTACAATTAACTTATGTAATACGTTTTGCTTTGTAATTTCGTGGATGTTCGTATCAAAAACGTTTCTGACCTCATCAAAATTCATTCCATTAATCAACCCTTAAAAAAAAATTTCTGCTGTTACAATCACTAATATAAAAATATAAAAATCAATAAAAAAGGAAGTTTTTAAATAATACATTGAGAATATACCTGTCACATTTATATTTTTGACACGTACATCTTGTAGAAATGTCACCTCTTCTATAGTTTGTTGCCGGTTTGATATAAAGTTTTGTATATCTAGACCTTCCACAAATGTTGCGTTTATATCTTGGAAGATCACAGTTCCCTAGGGAAAAAAAGGAAACAATTCAGGGTACCATAAAATTGTGCTATATGACACCATTTCAAAAAGCAAAGTAAAAACTAGATAATTTAAAAACGATTTAAAAAAAATTGTATTAAAATGGTCTCCAAAATTTTCTATCTTCGATTCTCGGAGAAAGCTTAAAAATCTAAGAAATTAATTGTGCAAGAAACAACTTTACTGGATTCAAACTGAAAAAAATATGCATGATTTATCATCATCATGTTTACCTTTAAATGAACCGATGAAATGACTGTTTCGTTTCCAATAACAGAAAATATTTTAAGAATTTCGGTTAAGTTGTAGCCATTTAAGAATCCTAACAATTGGATATTCGTATTGACATGCAAATCGTAAAAAGTCTTCTTTCCCGTTATGATTTGTTTATCGCCTAAAAAAGTATAAAAAATAAAAACTATACGCTGCCCTTTAAGCATATATATCGTAAGATAATACTTACAATCAGATGTAACGAGTAAAAATTGTTCAGAAGATATTCCATTGATAGTTTTCACAAACAAATTGTTAACGTGAAATTCACCCTCAAAAATCTTGGTTCCTGTCAATTAAAAATTCGGATCAGAAAAAAGCTAATTATCAAGAGAGTATTTCTAATGAACGAACTAACCTGTAATGCCAAATTCAACTGCGCTATTAGTATACACCACCTCCTTCGCCCAGGTTTCGATATCCATTTTGTTGACAGATCCAACATGCACATTTCCGTCAACGTGAACGTTATTAGTCACACTAACTTGTCCAAACGTTTTGCGCGAAAAAATTCGATGTTCGCCATGGATGGTGACGATATCTCTGGCTATCTCGCACAGAGCTATCCCATTTATGTAGTCCGCGTAAACGTTTTCCTCGACGTTTACGTGATCGACTACAGTCAAGTTTCTTTTCGGATCTGAGGTCACGTTAAGTCCGTTTAGAGTACCGGTTACATTAAGACTCTCGCATATCAGAGTATTTTCCTCAAATCGAACATTTCCATGGACTAAGATATGCTCTCCAGATATAGCTACAGAGCTGTTCAATTCTGTCAAGTTGATGCCGGATATCAAATTACTGAGAATCATATTTCCATTCAGAATAATTCTCTCATACGTATACACTCCTACAAAAAAGGAGAGTAATTTTATGTATTCTTAATATAAAATTAAAAAGAAGAAAATTATAATCCAATACAGATTTAGTTATAGTAGAAATCGCGCAAAAATCGCTATAATCAAGCCGATCCAAGTCTCAGCCTCTCTCTATGGGTTAAAATATTTGACCAAAATGCATTATTTATAGAATAATACATAATTAAACGACATTAAAAAAAATAAATAAATTTTACAAAAAGCTGGAAAATAAAAAAACATGAGAATAAAAACTAGCAGTTTTTAGGTCACACTCTTCTCTGGAATGAACAAGTACTAAAAATGTATAAAATCAGAATGTAGATACTTACCTGTAATATTCTGTTTTGTCGACTTTGTTAGAAACTTAGAAAAGTCTATACCATTAATGGAATTTACGTGTAGATTTTCCTTTACAGTGAAGTCCTTTTCGAAAATAATTTCGCCATTGATGTAGATAGTGCCATTCGAAGGAGTCACGCTGTCTTTGAATAAAAATTTCATGTCAACTTCATTTACTATCGGACAGGAAAGGTTACCTTTCACCAGTAGCTCATCGAACCGCGCTATATTTTTAAATATGATGGTATCGTCTAATTTTATAGCATTAGAATTGATTGTCTTCAAATCTATTCCATTCACGCCGTGGCGAGTAGTGACGTTGCCCTCGAAGTAACTGTTACCTGAAGAGGGAAAATATATATTTAAAAATGAAAAACAAATTAAAAAAATAGACACGGAATTAATTACCTGCAAAAGTCTTTTCCCCCAGAATCTCTTGATGTTTACTCAAAGACATAACGTTCGCCAAGAAATTTTCAAAGTTTACGTTATTGTTAACACTACCGAAAACTTTCATCTGCTTGAAAGTCGCGCGATCTATCTGGTAAACACCAGTTATATTCTGTTGTGAATCTAAGGTTATTCTCTTTTTGAACAATTCTTGCACATCTCTTCCATTAAGCAGATTGACACTTAAATAATCAAGAATCGAAACGTCGTCCATCTTTATAGGATTAAGGAAAGTCTTTTTGCCATATACGTTTTGATCTTTATTTCTGAGTACTAAGTCTTGAGGGAAAATAATGGAGTTTATTGTGCTTTTTACATTTAATTCGTTCAAAACGTGTATATTTTGAAAAGTTATGCCATCGGGAAGATCACCGACTGCAGAAAGCGAAATTGATTTCTCTTTCAAATAATTCAAATCCAGATTGCCATCAATGTTGCCATCTGTAAAAATAATAAAATTTCAAAAAAATTCCCAAATTTCCAATCTTTGAGGGGGGAAAGCACACAACATACTTAAATTGCCTTCGATTATGGTAACACCTTTGAAAATTTTGTTTCCTGCAAGTAAAAAAAAGAAAAAAGTAAAAAGAATATCGCACACAAAAATTTAGCTAAAAATCCTTGCCTGAGATAATTTGATTTCCTTTCGTTAACAGAAAGTCCTTTGTTATATTATATCCATTAATTTTAGAATTAAGCACGATTTCGCGTATAAAAACAGATTCGGAGAAATTAGTTTGTCCCGTTATTCGTACTACGTCGTCGTCAACAAATATTAAATCTCGATAAAATTCGTCAAACGATATTCCTTCTAAGGGAAGGAGTTCAGTTATATTTAGACTATGTGCTTCAAAGTATAGTTGATATTCGTCCAATTCTCTAAATAGTTCGGTTATATTCACTCCATCGATTAATCCAGTTACTTTAATGTGATCCACAGTTATTCCCTTAGTAAAAATTTTGTATCCTTCCTCTACCCGCCGTTCTTCCGTTATTGTAGTTAATTCACTTGGAAAATATGGATTTATTTTTCCCCGTAAGTCGACTTCGTTCGCGATGATTCTAGAAAATGTCTTCTCGGCTACAATTACGTTATTTCTGTTCTTCAGAACCAAATCTTCTGGGATTTTGATTCCGTTTACATTATTTCGGACCAGCAAGTTTTGTTCGAAAATTACTCTTTCGAATGTTTTCTTACCCGTAATTACAGAATCTCTATCGATTCTGACAATATCTGACAGATTCACAAATCTCCCGTTTATATTTTCGACATCTAACCATCCAACTTCTAAAGTTTCCGCAAAACTCAGAGTACCTTTTACCTTCTGATCTCCTGTAATCTTTAATGAAGTCCTGTTTAAGTCTTCTAAGACCACACCATCGACGGTAGCAGTCCAGAGATTATTCTTCACAATCACACTATCTGCAAAAGTAGCAGCAATATCAACGACTCTATCGCAGTCTAAAACAATTAAGTCGTTCCTGACATTTAAATCGTTCATAAGTCCGTATAATTCTAAATTTCCATGAATATTCAAGTTAGAAACAAACGTAGTCCTCCCTAAAAATAAAAAGAAAAAAATGTTTACAAATGTTAAAGAATCATTTTAGAGAAATCTATTCATTTACCTTTTATAATTTGAGGGGCATTGGTTAACATGATATCGTCTAGATTAAAATTATTGAAACTTTCCACAACAAGATTTTCAACTATAAGAGGCTGAGTGAAGATGACTTCATCAAATATATCGCTAGGAATACTTTTCCTATAAAAAGAAAAAAATTTTTGTTTCAAAATTCGAATAATTTTAGAGAAGGGAAAAGTTACCTAAGTTACATTTTACCTATATAAACTGTCTTGTAATTTAGGAACAAATATATTATCTACTCTTTCTAAGACGAGAGTAGATGTAGTTATTTTTGGTATATTCAAGCTTCCAGTTAACTTTATTGTTCCGGTTATTTCGGCATCTTCGCCAATCAGAACGATATCTGTTATATAAAAGATTTTATTAGCAAAATAACAGCAATACTATTCTTATTTGCAAACAAACTTTTGATGCTTAGCAAATACATGCCATTGATTAAACTCTCGAGATGGGTAACGGATGCTTCCAATTCTTCTAGCTGTCTTCGAAAATCTTTAATAATCGATGTTTCAGAACCTTTTACTTTAACATTTTGTGAGATAAACTTGTGAACAGAGACGTTCTCGGAGATCACCCTAGTGAGAAAAACGTTTTCAGCGCTTATTACTTTAGTCTCTGTAGTCACGGCTGAATTTATTATGGCATTTATATATTTCAAGTTTTCTTCTTGAGAATACAGCAAAACCTAAAAATTAGAAAAAAATAGCAATAAAAAGAAGTGGTAAAAAATATCAAAAAAAAAAAAAAAAAAAAAAAAAAAAAAAAAAAAAAAAAAAAAAAGTGGTAAAAAAGATAAAAAAAAAAAAAAAAAAGAACACCTTCAAATTTTCCATCTGATCAGAGATATTAAGCAGGCGAATAAATACGGGATTTCCACTCTCAATCAAAGTGCTATTGATTGATATTAATGAACTTGAGCTATTTTCAAAGAAGAGAATATATGGAACGCTCAAATGATCAAATTTAACAATAGTTCCTAGCACGGATGGAAATTTTGGGAATTTTCTCTCTAAATTATAAGCAAAGTGAGGAATTCTTTAATTTGTGAATTCTTTAACATTAAGAGATTCCATTTATTACTTACCAGCTTTTGGATAGCGGATAAACTTTTCTCTCTCTCCATGCCAGACAAATATGGATTGAGTGTAACCAAGCAACATTAAGATTACTTCTTCACGACAGGACGGAACAGAAAAGCTAAACCATTGTTTCGCTCCACTTTCCAAGAAATTTTGCGTGGCCACGAATCCACTGTTTTTCCATTCGTAGATAGTTTGTCTATTACTACCAGCTACTGCTAAAAACCTCTTAAAACCTAATCGAAAAGTTTCAATATCTTTGATTTCTTCCCCTTTCAAACTATGGGGGGAAAAAAAGAATTTGGGTTGAATATAAAAAAATAATAAAAATCCCAGAAAAATAAAAATATAGTTAAATATACGTACGGATAAAGAGATTCAGCATTTGTTAGATAAGAATTCAACCGATATAAGAGTATTTGAGAGCTATTAGCAATTGCTATATAATTCAGGCCATCTACAATAAACACCTCTAGATCGATCGCATCTGCGATAGTCACTTCAATAGTAGTTAAAGTTCCTCCCGCGAGGTCTAGAGCAGATAAAATATTTAGATAGCGCATCTGCGATAGTCACTTCAATAGTAGTTAAAGTTCCTCCCGCGAGGTCTAGAGCAGAAAATATTTAGATAGATATTTAGATTGAATATAAAAATATAAATATCTAAAGAAAAAAAAACTTGCCTGTATTCTTTTCTACCGTTTTATCAATATATTCTCTAGGAATACCATTGAAGAGAACCATTAGAGAAAAATGCTCAGAATCATCATAAGATTTCACGTAACATAACTTCACTGGATTATTCTTTATAGGTTTAGTCTTTTTTTTATTTAAAAAAATTTATATAAAATGTTAAAATGCATCTTTTTAATAGATTTTTATGCATTTTAAATTCGTATACGTACTTCTTCTTTCCCATTTGCATTTTCATTCAATTGCCAGACCCTTAAATAACACGTTGAACTGCACCAAATCACAGCTAGATGTAGTGCTCGGTGATGCTTAATTTCTCTGACATACATAAGAGCATCTATTATTCGACCTACAGAAGTTTGACAAATTTTTAAAATTTAATAAATTCTAGGAAAAGTAGTAATAAAATCATACCACGTACCACTAATCTTTTTATGAAGGAAACAGTTTTCATTCAGAAATTTAAAAGAGGAAGGTGTAAAGAATGATTCCTTCCATAAATAAAAGTCTCTCTCTTGTATAGCTAATATATAATCTGTGTTATTGAATCGTATATAACGCCATTTTTTGAAACCAGGAATTTCGTCAACACGATAGCTGATGATTGTATCGATCAAGATTTCTGAAAACAGCAAAAACAAGAAACAAAAATATTAAATCTTAATGTTAATTAAAAAAATAAAATCAACACGATAGCTGATGATTGTATCGATCAAGATTTCTGAAAACAGCAAAAACAAGAAAACAAAAATATTAAATCTTAATGTTAATTAAAAAAATAAAAAAAATCACGTTTAATACCTTTCCTATTCCCGACACCAGTATCAGGGATGAAATGATGCATGAAGTTTTCAGGATCTAGTGGTGGAATATTCAGATTTTCCAACGTTTCTATAGTAACGCGGTCCAATTCCCTGCTCAATATCTCCAAAATATTCTCCTAATACAAGAAAGAACCATTTTAAAAACTTATTTTTATTCAAATAATAAGTAAAATTTACTTCATTTACGCCAGTGACGATAACAATGCACATCCACCACAGCGTCCATAATTTCAATAGCATCCTATTAAAAAAAAAAAAAATTACAGATTTCCGATTTTTGAATTAATAAATTAAGATTGTTTTTATAAGTTAATGAACTTATACATACTTTCGTCCTATCCGAAGCACGATTGGACTCCATACTTCATTCAACTGCAGATAAATGACCATCAGCTACGACAGCTTATGCAAAAAACACTTTAACGCTCCCACGCGTAAAACATCAATTATATCAATTAATATCCGGAAAATAAATAAATATATATATATATAAATTTTAATTTCATAATTTTGATGCTTCATTATTCTTATAAACAAATGAATGTTTTTCATACTTGCACTGTTTTACTTCACATATATTTATTTTTTTTACAGATAGAAGAAAATTATCCTATGTGCAACTTGCAAGTAACTTCCGATCCAGAAGATGATGTTACCTATGGAGTAAGAAAAACGAGAAGCATAGATGCTAGTTATCTTAATCTTCAAGAATTGCAAGAATCCTCGTATACAAGACCTTTGTCTAGAGCAAAATCTGATTTTAATCTTCCGTCCTCTAGTGCCAGTCTTGTTTCTAGCGATTATGGCAAGTAAAGATACGAAAAAAGAGTTATAAACGTGATGAAAACATAAAATTTATCATTTTTAGGGACTCCTGTCAGACCTAAAAGTATCGTGGGAACTGATAACGAGAGAAAACAAAGAGTTAGAGCTGTTTATTCCTATCTATCGAGCGGTGAAAATCAATTGAGTTTCCACGAAGGAGATGTTATTTCTTTGATTGGAGAAAGAAACAAAGGTTGGCAATATGGAGAAAACATGAGAAATCATAGGTACCTCTTATGTAGCTAATGAATGCTATATAGATCTGTAAAATTAAATATATAGAATGCAACTTAAATTTCTTTATATAAAAAAATTATATATATTATAGATTCGGTTGGTTTCCTATTGCCTATACAGAACAGGAAAATGAAAAAATAATTACAAATGAAAACAGGTAATTTAGTTAATTAAAAAATATAAAATTTTAATCTTAAATTTAATGACTGATTTTTCTTTAAAGCACACCAATTATAGATAGACGACAGAATATAGATATATCCGTCTACTCTCCTTCTATACATAATCGACCATTTTCGCAACGTCCGGTCAGTTTTAGTTTCGATTCTCGTTTAGTAGATATTGCTTCAGGGTTGACAAGTCCGAAACACAATCGACCCCTGTCAACGTTTGCTGATATTCTATTAACTAAAGTTGGGGATAATTCCAAAGTAAGTGCAGATCCCTCACTCTCATGTTAATAAAATTCTTCCCAAAAAAAAGAACGATGTCTTTTTTTCTCTGAAATGTTTTGTTGACATCAATTAGGATCGATACAATTCAAAATTTATTATTAATAACCGAATGAAAAGAACTGGTTCTCTATTAACACAGCGTGACTCAAATCCAAAAGGTGATACCAGTCCGAGAACAGATGCTTCCAAATGTTCTAATAAATATGTCGGAAAAGAAGATCCTAGCAGATTGCCTACTATTTTGCGAGTTCCCAGGAGATCTGCTACTTCCCCTGCTGTGGGTTTTTTACCTTCTTTTCGATGTCCTCTATCTACCAGCCTGCACAGTAGTAGTGACAGTGGCTTCTGTAACGACAGTGGACACGGAAACATTTTGCCAGAAGGACCTGAAGGAGAAGAACCTAGGTAAGTTATAGTTTTCTATTATAAATGAACAGGGATAGACTAATATTAGAACTACAGTAAACGGACTTTAAAATCTTTCAGGAGATTCAGCATTTCGTTTTTGGGATTATTTTCCATTTAAAAAACAGGAGCTATCCCTGTACGGTGATTAATTTTGATTTTACAAAATTAAATAAATTTTTCACATGTTTATTTTTTCATATTTTCAGGTCAACTGTAATTCCCAACGAATAGTAAGTAATTATTCTAAAAAATAAAAAGTTTATAAAAACTGTTTTTCCTGTTTTTTTTTTCATATTTTCCGTCTGAAGAATTCTCATCTTTTCTATATTTTTTTAATAAATAATAAAGAAATAACAATAAAATGAGTCATCCAAGAACGACTCGACTGTTGACTGGTTCTGGAAATTTGCCATATTCTATTCGTGGAAAAGTTATAAAAAATAAACAGACTCAACTTATACCCAAACCAACAAAAAGAGATATTTGATTGAAGAATTATATGTTTGCGCAAAAACGGGTACATCCATCATCAACCCATGAACGATCTTTGAGGACAGCTCCGATACGTGAAACTTCGAATGATATATAGTATCTCAAAGCAAACAACAAAATGTATCATGCTGGGAATGTGAAATATTTGAACGAAAATAGTAGTCTACTTTTCTGTCCAACTAGGAAAGAAATTCCCGAGTTTGATCAATATGAATTTCTAAAAATGTAAACTAACATGATGTCACTGACTTTGTCCGAAATTTGAAAAATTTTTTAATCTTTTTAAAAGAGAATGTGACTTATCAATATTATTTTTTTAATTTTCCTTTTACTGATGCTATTGCACACAACTTAAAATTGGATCAGGAATTCACTAGAGATATTTTAATTTCTTAGCATCATTTTATTCAGTTTTATTCTATTTTTTCGTATTTTCGAATAATTTAAATTATAATCCATCGAATTTAATTCGAAAATCCTTTCAAATAGCAAATGTGTACAAATAACAACACCTAATAATTATTCAAAGTGAAACTAATCGTTTTTCAGTGACATTTGAGACAATTCCCAAGAATAATTAAAATAAGAATGTTTTCATCGAAAACATGATCCTGTAATTAGTGTCAAAAATGCATTCCTAGTCTGTAAACATGCGAAAAGATAGTAAATTATATTCTTGAAGATAGGAGACATGCAGGCGTAATTGTCTTAACAATTTACCTATCAAATTTGCTATCATAAAATAGTTATTACGTCATATTTGTCAAACATTTTGATTATATAATCAGAATTAACAACTTTGTTCAGTATCAGAACAATATGCTATTATTAACAAATTTTATAGCTTAATATGCAATTTTCTTACAAACTTTCGATATATTTAGAAGATAATTTTTATGATTTTGAAAATTATCTTCTAAGATAGTTCAGCGCCATCTGTGGAGAGATATAAAAATTAATATTGTATTTAAATTGTTTTAACTATAAAGTTGCAAACTGCAATTGCGGTTAATTATAATATACAGTTGTTAAATTTATTATAATGGTCTTTGTGGAAGAGAATAAGAGTGTAAACAGTTGTAACATTCTCTATAAAAAAGATTCGTATCATTACATTTCGATTTTGTGCTTTATAAAATAAAATTATCTGAAAATTTTATTAGATTGGATGATGTATATATTTTATTCTGGAAAATTCCATAAAATCAAGAAGAATGAATAATTAGTTGTGAACGTTTTATTAAGTCAGTTTATCACATGAATATTTTCTTCAGATTAAATTAAAATTTAAATCAATTTATTAAATATTTTTAAAATCAGTATATTTTAGAATTCCAGCGAATTAAAGTTTCGATAAAATATTTTCATCTTCTAACTTTGCAGCGATTAAACAAGTAAATTTTTTTATATAGCATTTCATATCTACAAGTAATATATTTTTTATCCTAAACGAACTGCAATCCCTGGTATCCAATAAAAAATAAAAAATATGAAAATAAGTGTGTATTAATTGTAAGATTCCATAATTTTAATCATAATTTAAAAAATAAAAAACTAAAACTATCGAAGGAAAATAAAATTTATTAATTATTAAGAATTGATGTTTTACATATATTCAACGCTAATCGAATCCATCATTCAAGAAATCCATTATTAGAATGTAAGAGTATGCTAGCTGGAAATATGTTACCGGTATGAAATTGGCTCCCCACTTTTGAATTTTTAAATTTTTTCTTTTGCACTCGTTTTCACCTCGTTAGCACCTTATTGCACTTTTAATATTTCGGTTTTAGATCCAACGGTTTGGCCCCAGAGCCAAAACAAAATTGGGGCCCAGTCCCCAGTTTCGAATTTTCAAATTTTTTCTTTTGCACTCATTAGCAAATCGTTAGCACCTCTTTTGCACTTTTAATATTTCCGTTTGCACCCTCACCGTTTGGCCTCCAGAGCCAAAATAAATTCGATGAGACTAAGCTGATATTTGCTTCTTTATTGATTTCATTAATCATAAATCAATTCATAACTTATCTACTTATGTATAGAAATACCAGAATTTACTATCAATTGTTAAAAACAAAATAGTTCTATTTCTAAATACAAAAAGTATTATAAGATACTTATTTAACGACATTATTTAAAAGAAGTTATAATGAAAATAAAATAATATCGAAGTTTGTTAATTCTTAATCACTTCAAGTACTCAATAATTTGACTGTTTTCTTTAACAAATCGAAACATACTCTTAAAATATGAATTTTTATGGTAAAATATGAATATTACCCAAAAATTTTTATTTTGTAATAAAACTTATTACATAAAAAGTATAATATTAAGTTTTATTTTGTAATAAAACTTATTACATAAAAAGCATAATATCTGAGTTTTATTTTGTAATAAAACTTATTACATAAAAGCATAATATCTATATTTATACCTTTTCCATAGAAGCCAAATTAAATAAAGTTTTATTTTGTAATAAAACTTATTACATAAAAAGCATAATATCTGAGTTTTATTTTGTAATAAAACTTATTACATAAAAGCATAATATCTATATTTATTCTTTTCCATAGAAGCCAAATTAAATAAACCATTATTTATTAATCCATGCAAACGGAAATTTTAAAATTTTCATTGTAAGTTGAAGATGTTTAAAACAACGAACTGTAACATTAGATATTTGGACAAATGCCTAAAATTGCTATAAGATGAAAAAACAGATTAAATCATTACCTATAACTGAAAAAGCTATAAAACGAAGTTTTGAGCTAATTTATTTTTATACAGTAGCGAAAAAAAAATTATTGCATTACCGTTCCATAAGCTACTTGTGGAACAGTAATGCAATAATTTTCCATTTAATTCTAATGATTTACAAATTAAATAGATTTGTTTTTAAAGTAATAACTTGCATGTTAGAAAAGAACGCATTAAATATAAAATTATTCTCAACGATATATTTCTATTTGATTATGAAATATGTAGCACCTTCGATATAGGTTTCACTGCAATTAAGCGATTATTTGCAGGAAAGTTATCAAGAAATGCCAACTTTTTCCGGGAATGACATAAAAGAACTTGTCAAATATGGTTGTATACACACAAACTTTTCATGAACTTGGAGTAATAATAAGGAAAAAGTTTTATTAGTAAGAAATTTGTTTAGAAAAAATTTTAGGTATAACAATTAAAACTCATTTGAATAAATTTTTTTTATATTTAATTTTAAAGGTGCTCATCTAAACTTTATTTGAATAGCTCGAGATCAAATAAATAGTTTTTCATCTAGAGCTATTCAAATAAAAATAACTCAAGCTATAAGTTAAAAATAAATATAATATTTATTTTCCTTATATAGAAATAATTTCATAGTAGGACAAAAAATAATAAAATTAAAACAAATGCGTATTCATATCATATACTGTACACAAAAGTATTGCAATAATGCTTAATCATATAACTTACAATAAAATTTTTAAAATTTCCGTTTGCCTGGATTAATAAATAATAGTTTATTTAATTTTGGCCTCTATGGAAAAGGATATTATACTTTTTATGTAATAAGTTTTATTACAAAATAAAAATGTTTTGAATAATATTCATATTTTACCATAAATTTTTATGGTAAAATATGAATATTACTCAAAACATTTTTATTTTGTAAATTTCAAATTAACAAATTTCGCTATTATTTTATTTTCATTATAACTTCTTTTAAATAATGTGATTAAATAAGTATAGATTGATATCTTATAATACTTTTTTGTATTTAGAAATAGAACTATTTTGTTTATAATAATTGATAGTAAATTCTGGTATTTCTATACATAAGTAGATATGTTATGAAGTGATTTATGATTAATGAAATCAATAAAGAAGCAAATATCAGCTTAGTCTCATCGAATTTATTTTGGCTCTGGAGGCCAAACGGTGAGAACCTTTGCATTTTTAATATTTCTGTTTGCTTCTGGAGGCAAACAGAAATATTAAAAGTGCAAAAGGTGCTAACGAGGTGCAAATCACGTGGGGGCCAATTTCACTCCGGTAAATATGTTAGCGTTTTAAAGTTTCTTAAAAAGATGAGATGATAACCGAGACGAAAAAATAATTAATTCTATTGTAAACTCAAACAGCTTTCTTAAAATCAATCATCATCATATTTCAAAATAATAAAAGAAGACTATTAAAGTTGTTTATAAAAAAAATATCACGAACTGAAATTTAGTCATTAGAACAGATCACCACTAAAAGTTAATTTTCTTGTTTAATATGATTTTATTTATAACAGTAGATCCTCAATTTAAACGATTTCAATTTTGTTAATCTCATATATCACTGATTTTCTTTGAATAATTAGAAATATAGTATCATTGAAGAGATTATTAAAACAGTTTTTCGGCTACTAATTCCAGTTACAACTGATTGTTGTAACTTTGCAAAACGATTGATAAAATATACATAGTATGTACTGTATATACATTATATACTATACATGTATGTTTTGTTTCGATTGATTGATTATTTATATGATAAAATTCAGCTTTTACGAATACGGTACAGATTTTCTTCATTTCAGGAGAAATCCATATTAACGCGTTATTATTATTTTTTAATTACATCTATAATAAGGTGTACCTCGAGACCCTGTTTTAAGTGTTATTCTCTTTGTTTTAAATATCAACGGTATCATAGTTTAGCCTGTCTACATACAAGGAGTTGTGAAGTACTCTTTGTATGCAGACGATTTCCAAATTTGTCAATCCACCAACATGAGGCATAACATTAAAAAATGATAGTTTACATTATTTTGATTTAAATGTGTTATTTTTGAATTGAAGGAAGTATTAAGACATTTTATAGTAATTTGTTCGAGATGTAAATTTATTCAGAACGGTGGCATGTCTATTAAGCAATAAATTTAATATTTATAATGAAAAAATAAATAAAATCTTGAAAAATATTCATTTTTCGAATCAGTTTAACATTTTTTATATTAATACAAGTATATAGTGCTCGAACTGGAAAACTTTAATAAGGAGAACGCATATTTATTTTCTAGTAAACATATTTTAAACAATATAAAACGAGAGCACTTTTAATTTCGCTACAAAGATCATCATTATGCTTATACAATTTGAAAAGATCAAGTAGCCTTTGTATATTAGTATTGGTAATCAAGTTAATCGTTTCATTAAGGCGTTTTAGCTTTTACTGTCTTGTTTATCCCTTCGTGTATGGATCAATATACACTATATATATTTTAGTTCAATTGAGAGGAAAAAATGTATAAAAACTAGGCAGAGAGAGTAGGTTGGCTATAGGCAGCAGCAAAACAAGCATTTGCTTGCAGTGACACATTTTCAGAGGCAGCATTTTGCCAAAAAATTAATAAACCATTAATAATAAACGAAAATAAAAAATTATGTAAAATTCTGGTACTGAAATGATTTCTTTTAAATTCGTTACGTATATTTTGTAGTTGTGTAAATAAACATTTCCATTTGCTCATTTCTTGTAAAAGCGAAATAGCAAAGAAATTAAATTTTGCAAAACTTATAGAAAAATTTTCCTCTAAAAAACAAAAGATTGCCTTGATGTAAAAAGAAAAACGGAAAAAACAATAAAACCTAACCTAATCTGCATAAAATATTATTTTCATTTATATACAGGGTGATTCAAAAAGGTGTGCCAAAATTTACAGACTTGTAGAGGATAAAATTCCGAGTAAAAAAGTCGCATTTTTTGAGTTGAGGCTCGTTTAAAAGGTATAAGGCGCAAAGTTTTGTGACGTCATTTCAGGTTCAATCAAAAATTATTTTTAAAATATGCTTGTTTGCATTAAAATCATCTATAAATTTTAACTGCTTAAAAACTATCCTAAAAAAATTAAAGCATCGAGAATAGGTTGTTTATAAAATTAGCGACCGGATTATTTAAATGAAACATAATTGTTTTGCAAACGGAGCATTCATTTTCGAACAGCAATTTAAGTTTCGAAAATAATTATGTTCGAAAATGAATGCTACATTCGTAAAACAATTATTAATACGTTTTATTTAAATAATCGATCGCTAAATCAATAAACAACCTGTTCTCGATGATCTAATTTTTTAGGGTAGTTTTAAGTAGTTAAAATTTATAGATAGGTTTATTTGCATTTTTAAAATCATTTAAAAAATAATTTTTGACAGAAATGGAAATGACGTCACAAAACTTTCGCGCCTTATATCTTTTAAACGGATCCGCAAATCAAAAAACGCGACTAGATTTTTTTTACTCGGAATTTTTGTCCTTTACAAGTCTGTAAATTTTGGCTCAATCTTTTTGAATCATCCTGTATATATTTCTAAACAAGAATTTTTTCTAATATGGGGAAGGAGGTGGCACTCAACTCTGTCCAACTCTTTCCAGCTAAGAGATGTGGCAGAAGTGACACGGAGAGAGAGATCGGTATTTAAAGACAAAAGGAACGAAGGAATCCGAGGGATATCGAGAGCGAGATATTGATGATCGTGGGATATCGAGAAAAAAATTTAGTCGTATTTCTCTGTGGACATTTTTCCCAGAGGTGGTTAGAAGCGGACCGCACAATGGGAACTTTTGGAGAATTGGAATTTGACCTTCGAGGTATTTCTTTTGTGGACATCGCATCATCAATTAGTCAACATTCTTTTCCAACTGGTGACATAGTACAATTTACTTACTCCACGTGACACATATTATATTTACAATAGTCTTGTGTCTGATGTTTTTGGCGAATTGAAGTATGGAATCCAAATCGGTTCGAGGCCGGCGCTGACAGACAGAGCCGGATTAAGATTCTTTGGGCCCATATGCGCAAAAATTTTTTAAATATAAAATTGTTCAATAATTTTAACTTGCTTTTGAACCCCTATTGTCGGGGGCCCCTAGGCACGTGCCTGTTATGCCTAGTGCAGCCATTCTCAACTTGCGGCCCGGCAAGCTTCTACGTGCGGCCCCGAACGCATAGTCATGAATTTAATGAAAGCGCGGAATTCTTCTCCCACATGCAAAAATAAAAAAATAAAAATTCTGATATTAAAATTTTTTTTAATCTGGAAAAATTAGAATTTTCCTAATTTGATAGGTCCTTCCTGATGCACTCATAAATTTTTTTTTCACGTGATACAGGTTGCCGACTGCTGATATAGCATGTTGCGGCCCGCTTAATGTAGCAAACAGATGTATGTGGCCCGGGGAAAAAAAGGTTGAGAACCACTGGCCTAGTGGATAACATGGCCTTGGATTCAGATTGCAGTGAAAAAATATAATCAAACTGGATCAGGGAAATTTTGGAGATTATAATGAAACAATCATTTATTTAAAATTAATTTCTTTAATTTACCGTAATTCAAACTTTTTAATTGATTTTGAAATACAGATAGCTCATGGCAGTTTGATCAATAATTTAGAGATGGAAATGGAACATTGAAACGATGGCATCATTTCAAGACACTTTCACACTAATTTTTTTAAAATGTTAGATTTTTGTTCAATTTGAAATTCAAAAAAAATTTTGCTTTACATCTAGTTTTAACTATTCATTAAAGGCAGAACTATTCCATAGCTGACCACCAGCTGTCAACACCCATGTTAGGATCAGCTGGATAGATGATGGTTGGAGATTGATTATGGATGAGGTTGATAAACTGAATCGGTTTGGTATTTTAGCCTATTTTCGAAGAGTTAAATTGTCAAATCTGCACGAATGCTATGTGGCGACAAATCTAATGTTAGACCATTGTGAGCTGGTCAAACCTATGATTGGATATGTTGAAATGATGAAAGAAAGGGATTAACGAGAAATGCTGCCCCGAAAAACCTGGATGTGTGAGCCAGATTAAATTCTAGATTTATTAAATGGAAGATAGAATTCTTGTTACGTAGACAGAAATGATGATATGACACTTAAGATTTAATGCTGATTCCAAAATATTTTTGTTTTTAAACTATGATTACTACTTTCAAAGTTATGGGCATTAAAATGTAAAAATATAAAGCGGAGTTCTTTTTTTCCTGAGAAGAAAAAACAGAAAATGAGAGATAATGTGCAAAAAATGCCATAGCCATATTGGGCTTATACTGAAATATTTTTTACACTCTGTTTTTACGTTGCTTTTCAACCATTAATTGTTAAGCCAACTTTTTTCCAGAATCCATTAAAAATTCTTTAGGCCAGTAATGGAAGATAGAAGGTAAAGAATGGGGATTGATGAGCTGGATTTCCTGAAAAAATGGAGAAATGAATCATTTCTTCATTTCAGATCCTTCAACAGTCTATGCCCTGTTTGTTGAATCTCATTCTTCATCTGTTGGCTAATTCCATCACAAGCGTGATTAGCTAGTCGTCGGCACATAAAGCCTGCCTATTAGATACTAATAGATGAAAGACGGCAAAAAAACCTAGAAAGATCCTCCAGATTGAAGTCTATGGCGTTTCTATGCAGATATCCATTTGACAAAATTATTGAATAAATTAGATGGATAAAAATTTAAACTACTGAATATATTAGATGCCAATCAACGACAACAAAAAAATTATTTAGAAATAAATTCATTTTCTGCATGATATATTATTATGCTAAATTTTTAGGAAAGCAGTTTCCATTTTTTCTCATAACAATATTATTGAGATAAAAAAAAAATTTGAGTTTTACACGTCCGTTTTGTGAATTCAACTGCATTATTCGAAGAAACCTATTTTTTAAATAAATAAAATTCCTTTATTTTTCATTTTTTGATTTTATAATACAGATATCCCTCCTATAACACCGTAGATAGGTTTCTGAAAAGCACTGTGTTGTGTGAAACCTTGTTATACGAGACCGGAGCGTAAAAGTAACAATTTAACGTTCGAAATGAATGCTACGTTTGTAAAACAATTACGTTTCATTTAAATAATCGGTCACTAATTTAATAAACAATCTGTTCTCGATACTCTAAATTTTTTAGGAAGTTTTTAATAAGTTAAAATTTATAGATGATTTTAAAAATACAAATAAGCATATTTTAAAAAAGTTTTTGACTGAAACGGAAATGACGTTACAAAACTTTTACGCATTATATCTTTTAAACGGAGCCTAAAATCAAAAAACGCGACTAGACTTTTTTTACTCACATGTTAGAATTTTATCCTCTACAAGTCTGTAAATTTTGGCACAACTTTTTGAATTACCCTGTATATTTCACATATTTGAGAAATTTATAATTCAAAAGTATAATTCTATTAAAATTTAATGGGCAGAATTAATCATCCGTTTTCCATACGTTTTCCACTCCACTATTTTGGAATGATTAACCTAATGAACTAACCTTACAATATTTGTATATGTATAAAAACCAGAATGTATTTTCAATATTTACTATTAGATAACATATTAAAAACCAAAGATATGCATTATTTTTAACCTACTTTCCAAAGAAATATTAGTTTCATATAATCATGCTGTATTAATATATTAATTGCTTCAATGACTTTGAATTAATTAGTATATTTTCATTGAATTTGGTAGTTATATTCTACCATTAAAGATAATATCGACGTCTCATCATTTAATCCTCTCTTCAACCATTTAAAAATGGCGAAATTAAAAATTTCTGAGATACGGTCTTAATATTTATATATCCTGAACTAAGAATTATTGATTTTATAAAATTTATTAGAAAGGTTAAGTCATTGAAAATTATCTCGATTATATAGCAATTAATTTTTATATTCAATTGTTTAATGTGGACGTTCAAATTTTTGCGGTTTTCTTATAGTAACCATAGAACAATATTTGAGAGATTTTTATGCATTTAATATACCGATTATGGTTGAAGATAATAATAACATATTAAATTGATAAGACTATTAAAACTATAATTTATTAATTTAATATATTAAAACTAATTTATTATTTGAATTGAAGATTTAATGTGGACGTTCAAATTTTTGCGGTTTTCTTATAGTAACCATAGAACAATATTTGATAGATTTTTATGCATTTAATATACCGATTATGATTGAAGATGATAATAACATATTAAATTGATAAGACTATTAAAACTATCTTCAATTCAAATAATAAATTTGAATTGAAGATTAGTTTTAATGACATATTAATCTGTATCTTTATTTATTCCAAAATAAATGATCTTTTCGAATTTTAAGTCCTATTTTAATTACATTCTAGTAAACTGTTTAAATTATTCAGTTGTTTGTATGTCTAATTGAATATGGTGGTATGAATTCCATAATTATGTGATTAGTAAGTTTGTTTTACTGTATACGATAAGTAAATTTCAGTTTTCGTGAAATTAACTAAATTAATTTCAATATTATAATGTTTTAATACTTTGTAATCAAGATTAAGATTACTAAATATTAAAATATATTTACTGAATAAAGACCGTAAAATAAAGGGAAAAAAGAAAATAAAAATGCTGAAAGATATTTTTTAAATATTTTGTATCAAAAAATGAAAATTTTATAACCTTTAAGTAATTAATCATCATAATATAATAACAACAACAAAAATGATAATGTAAATTTATTATGATAAATTTGATTATTAGCAGGTATTGTTCTAAAAATTTTTAATTTTAAAGACTTTTAACTTTCCGGAAATTTCCATATTAGTATTGAACCATCTATACTGGTGCTTGCTATATAATTTCCATTCGGAGAAATTCTAACTTTTGTAATAGTCGAGCAGTGCCCGAAGCCAATGTGAGAAACAGTTCCTTCTTGATATTTCCATATCTAAAAATTATTAAAGTTATTATAACTAATTATAATAGAAATAAATTCATTCATACTTTACCTTTAATAATTTATCTTCTCCGCCGCTTATAAAATATTTCTGGTCCAGCGAGATATCTAAACTATTGATAGATCCTATTTTCGAACCATTCAAACTTCGTATTTTTGTACCATCATATATTTCCCAGAAATCGATATTTCGATTTGAGCCACAGGTGACTATTTGACATTCTTTGGCTCCATAGCACGCTTCGTGAAACGTACTGCGAGACATCATCACTTTGTTTTTCTTGTAATCATTTAAATCCCAGATGGCACAACTTCCATCCGTGCTAGTTGTTACGCATTCTTTATCATCTTTTTGTACGCACACGCAAGAAACGGGACCTCTGTGTTCTTTCATCGTTACTTGAAGTGACTATGGAATTTAATAAATGCATAAAAATGACTTTTTTTTACAAAACTTTAAATTTTTATATTTATTAATAATAAAAAATAATGCGCATTAATGATAGAGAAGTAATAGAACTTAGCAAACATACTCGTTGATCCGGTATTATTTTCCACACTCGTACTTCGCCCTCTTCACCGCCGCTAATAACAAAATTACAATCATAAGTGGCAGCAATCGCAGTTATGGCGCTACCATGAGAGTTATGAATGATGAACAATAATTTTCCCGTTTCTGGAGTATGAGCTCTGATATTACCATCGTTCCAACCTGATATATCAAAAACTATATAGTCTAATAAATCTATATTACTTAGAGTAATGCTCCATTTTTTAAAAGATATTATACATACCACTGATGATGCATTTTCCATTAGAAAAAAAGCACATAGCGTTACAAACCATATTTTTAACAATTATTCTCAAAAGTTCCTGACACGTTTTTAGATTCCATATCCTGATTGTTTCTTTAGAACAAGTGCCGAATACATCAGAAGAATCCCTATTAAATTAATTTAAAAAATATTTATTTATATATAATATATTAATTTCAGTATAAATTAATATATATATTATTGACGAACTAATAGAATTCTATTTATGATAATTAAAAATAACCACTGAATTTATTTTCCGGCTTTATCAAAAAATTAATTCCTTGAAAGTGGTAGAAATATTTATTTAAACTTTATTCATAGAAGAAAAAAAGAAATTTTGATATCTACTTACTGAGGAAATGCCAGATCATTTATTTTGCTTTCGTGACAAGTAAATAATAATTCACATTGAAAATCAATTATATTCGCTCGATAAATATGACATGCCTTTGTACCGACAAAGAACTAATATGATAATGAAATAAAATGAAAAATTAATTAAATATTAATATTTTTAATACCTGAATCTGTAATGTATTTACCTGATTTCCTTCTCCACGTAATGAAATGCTGGTAATCACACCAATTACTTTATCTTTTCTATAAAAAATAAAAAAAAAAATTGTAATTTTAAAGTATTTCAAAAAAATGACTATCATCTATTTTATAGTTTGACTTAAAACTAATATGTATATTAATTATGAATAAATTTTTTTAAATATAAATTAAGAGTTTTTGTATTTAATTTATCTAGCAAAATTGGTCTGAGTTTACGTTACGTAAAATAAGATTTTTTTCTTAATGATTAAAGTAACTGATTTAAAAAAAATTTCAAATTATAACCAATGAAATAAATAAAATTTAGCATGAAAACTTTTTATACATAAATACAGATAAGCCTCGTATAACACGGTTTCCTGCATCACGATTTCGCTCTAACACGATTATAAAATTGCGGAAGCCCTCATATAACACGGTACTTCTACAACACGATTTTTACTTAATACATTTAGAAAATTATATTTACTCCCTACAGCACAAAACATTTTCATTAATTTTTGTAGATCCACATTATGGACACAATACAGGTAGTCCTCGATTTACGACGGGGTTCCGTTCCAACGTCTCCGTCGTAAGTTGATTCTGATGTAAGTCGAGGATTTTTTAATTTTTGATTTGTTTTCTGTTTTAATATTTTCATAAATTAGATTTCTATTTAACTTAAAACGTTTAAACTTAAAGCTTTCCTCGTCCTTTTTTACGTTGGAATTTTCATCAGTAGTATTATTTCTCTTACTGGACATGACAGAATTCTGACAAAATATAATATGGCTTTGATTGCCGATTAATGGCGATGCTGCAATGTACATATATATACAAAAGTAATGTAATATATATGTACATATGTGCAAGCGGTAAAGTTGAGTTAGAATATTTTTAATTATAATTTTTGATCCTCATAAATGCGAATTGTCGTAAGTCGAGGACTATCTGTACACATAAATTGCAATCATTGGGAAATGCTTTGATAGTCATAAATGCAATTTCGCTAGTTTGCCGTGGGACAATATGCAGTCTATTTTCAATTTCGATTTGAAATTATATTATTTGTTATCATTGAATATTTTGTATTCCAAACGTCCAGTTCTTGGATTAAAAATAAGTTTTTATCCTTCAATAGAGGAATGTGAAATAGAAAAAAAATTTGACTACATTTTATTAGAGTATATGTTAAGGAACAATTTTGTAGCGGACTAGATTACAAATTTTGTAAAGAGAGCAGAAGATATACAAACTTTAAATGCAGAAAAAGTTCAGAAAGTGAAATTGATATTAAAAAGAAAAACGTTCTCATTTTAACTGAACAGCGGTAAGGAAGATATAATTATTAAATCAATGTTAAATAGGCTGTATACTTTTTCTTTTTGTTTTACACATACAATATTTTTTTTATTTTTTTTTAATGATACGGCGACCACCGAGATCTACACTCTTTCCCTACACGACGCTCTTCCGATCTTGGAGGTCTTGTATATATATATTGGGTTTTTTGGGTCTTTTCTTTCTTTATGTTTCGTATTATTAATATTCTTCAATAAAAATTAAGTTTCTTCTGTGGAATTAAAGAAAGTTATTTGTTTTTAATTGGTTTTGGAACGTAACGATTTCACACAACACGGCGTTTTTTAGAAACTTATCTACCGTGTTATACGAGGGTTACCTGTATAAAAAGATTTAATTTAGATAATTTGATACCTGATTCATAACTAATATACATTTAAAATTATGAGTTATCCATCTCTTAATTGAACGATACTGTATTGATATAATAATATTGTATATATTTACATTATAAGAAAAATATTTCATTAGAAGTTAATGTATTGAAGTCATACTATAAAAGAAATTTCAAAATTTAATTCTGAGTTTCTTTTAAAAATATATTTAATATAAATCTGTAAAAATTTTATATTATTTTAACACTTGAAATAATTTAGAAATTTTTGAATTTAAGTATTAAATATACTGCACATACTTAATTTCTACTAAATAGATCATTTTTTTCGTAGCAGGTTTTCTACGTGTAACTTTGCTTTCTTCTTTTTTCATAGTCAAAGGAATATCAATCATTTCTTGACAAACACGAACCAAAGTGCCATCGCCTGCTCCTAGTAACAATTCGTTTGTTTTCAACCATACAATGGAATGAATACCTGAAGAATATTAATATATCAAATTACATAAAAAATATATTAAACTGATAATATACTATATTAGTGATTCATTTTAATATTTTAAAATTTGGCGGTACACCTAAATATTTTAAATGATAATTTAAATTCAACAACGAATTTTCATTAAAAAGTTGTTGTATTTATTCTTATTACATTCAGATTACAGACATACTCGTACACGGGATCATTAAATGGCAGCCCTTATTAAAGCTCTGTCCAGAGCTTTAGCCCTTATTAAGTTATAGCGCCCACTGTGGATTTTGTCTTTTTAGAGAAACTATAATTTTAGTTTAATTTTTATTCCTTAATTTTTAAATTATGAATAACGTCAAAAAATTTTGGCTGTCGCAGAAATTCGACGGTTAGATTTTTCTAACTATACCCTATTTATAGGAATCGGTAGGACTGTAAAAAAATATCCAGCCAACCACGTTCACTATTAACATATATGATTCATACAATTACATATATGCAATTCTTATACATACATACAATTCATTCTTAATTTTTCACGGCACACCTTCAAAGGTTTGGCGGCACAGTGGTTGAGAACCACTGTACTATTTACATAATAATTTATTAGTGTTGTAAAAGAAAATTTGAATATCTCAGCAATTAGAAATATTTTTGACTATTAAAATATTCGAAATATTTCATTACTAATTATATTAATTTTGATATACAATATATAAGTAAAATTCCGTTATAACGAAATTTTCGATTTATAATGAAGCTGTACCGCACAGTATTCGTTATGGTAAATTTAGTCAAATGGTAAAAAATTCGTTTTAACGAAATATGAAATGAGGCAAGTCCCACGGATTTCGTTATAACGGAATTTTACCTGTAGTACTGTATTGTGCATTTTATATTTTACATTTATATTAAAAAATTACTAAGGAGAATTAAAGTACAGTATATAAAAATAAATTATTTTTTTATATTTTTTTTCTGTCTTTTTTATATCTGAATTTTATATTAATTTTAGAAATTGATAAAAATCCATTACTCACCCATATTATAATGTTCTCTATCACTTTTAATTTTCTTATTCACTTTCCTCTCCATTTGGAAAACGAGAATTGGATTTACACATATTTCGTCACCATCCTTTTTGACATTTAATTTAATTTTTATTACATCTCCGGTACTTGTGCCGCAATATAAATATTCATCATTTGCATCAGTCTATGAAAGAACAAAACAGAATGTTCATAATTTTATAATTACTCCTAAATCACAAATATCGATATTAATGTTGTAGTTAGATGCCTCAAATTTGATTTGAATCGTTATTGTTTCAAATTCACTATCTTCTTTTAGAAGCCATGTTAAAATCTGTACAGTCATAAGATTTAAAAATTCATTTTCAATGAAAAGCTTCGATAATTCAGTATTTTATAAAGCAATATGCTTTATAAAATACTTAGTAAAATATTTACTAAGAATAGAAAAGTGTTCTTAGAGAAAATAGCTATGAGTTATAATATTAAGTAGAGTTTATAAATAAAGAATTATTATGGTTGGCTGTGATTATTATCGCAAAAATTATCATATTTTGATAGTATAAAAATTATCAACAAAAATAGGTCTCATGCTGGATTTCCACTGTCGTAGAGGATCCGAGACAGCATAATGGGCTCTGGAATGGTCCTGTTGCTTAATAACTTTTAATTAGAGAGCAACGTAAATTGGGAGATAGTGAGTATGATATTACAGTAGTAAATTGAAGGAAGCAGTGATAATAAGCAAAACACCGACTGGCTCACTCTTATTACAAAAATAATTATGACTGAAATTTAACTCGTTGTAATTTTGATTGCAGATGAAATGTTATTGATCTGATAATTTATTCCAAAGAAATTAAAATTTGAAATGTCAATTCTAGCTAATAAAATAACTGTAACAGTTTGAAAGTAACAAAAGTCGGCCAAAAGATGCCATTTTTTTCTTCTTCCCGCACACTTTTAAAAATCACATCATATCATCGATTTTTATCAAATTTGAATATACAATAAATTTTTTATCAAATTTGAATATACAATAAATTTTTCTTGTATTATATAAAGTTCCCTAAAAATTCTTATGTAACTAGAGCCAAAATAAAGTGTATAGTTAAAATTCAACAATATACTGTATTGTAATTAAACGTTTCTCAGAAAACTCATTTACATTTTAAAAAAATAAATAATATTTACTAAAAAATATATTTTCACATGCAAAAAGCAATTCAAACACGAATAGAATACTTTATTTAATATAATTTAAAATCGGCTATTTGGTCGACATTATTATTATTTATTTTGTCTAAAATTGTAAAAGTAAATAACCGTTTTAAAACATCTTAGTAACATCATATAATCATAAGCAAATACTGTACTGCATTAAGAAAATAAATACTGTAGCAATAATCCTATTTTTTTAGCATACCTTATTTTTTTATATATTAAATGTTTTATAGGAGATATTAATGAAAAAATTATAAACTACAGATAACTAAAAAACTGTAACCCAGAATTGTTGTTTAAATATTTCATTTATCTCTCTAAACAAAAGCTTATGCAGCTTTTATAATCAATGATTTATATAGAATTAGAAAATGAAACTTAAATCTCTGAATTTATAGATTTTATTTTTATCTACAAATATCACAATTTGTTGTTCTGAATTAGTTACTTCTATATTTAATTTTTCAATTATCTTCATATTTTATATATTTGTTTACATTTAATATTTTTATGTTGTAATGGTATATCCCGTAATTGACCGATACTGTATTATAAAATATTGTAAAAAATATCAATACTAGCATTTTTAAAAAAGTTTTAAGCATTTTTCAAGTTTATTTTTAACTTATAATAAAATTATTTTGCTTTTAGTCGTGTATACCGGTCCTAAAAATTCATAGCACTTTTAGTCAAGAAAAACATTTTATGTTTCTTCGATATATTCGCCTAACAGTTCTACTTCAAAAAATGAGAAAACGCTTTCTCAAACAGAACTGTCAGCTGAAAATGGTGAATAATGAAGTCGAAAACTTAACTGGATAAAATCTGTTTTTATCTAAAAATGCCACGAATTTTCAGTATTAATATCACTATATTTAATTAATTTTATGAATTTTAGAATAGTACTACATAACAAAGATTTAACTAAATTATTAAATTTTTCAACTAAATATCTAATGCATAACTTAACTTACTAGTTAGCATTTTAATTTGAGATGTGCAGATCTCAAAAATTCAAATAATAATTTGAGACAAACGGTGACTTAGAAATTGCGAAACTCTTGACTTAATCTTATAATTGTAGAGCAAAGGGAAATATGTAAAAAAAAAAAATTCAGTATAATTCCGAATCGATCGATTGCATTTTTGATTAAGTACTGTATTGCTAAAAAATAAAAAAAAAATAATAAAATCTAACCTCAAGACAAATAATGTCTCGCTTAATATATCCCATTCGCACAATCTCAGGAATCAGTTTTTTATTGGAATCATTCAATCTCCATACTCTTAAAGTTTCTCTGCAAATTAAAATTATTATTATTATTCATTTGTCATGATAAATAACTTAAAATTATGTAATCAAATCTGGAACTATTAAAATGATTAATATTTGGCAAATATTAAATCAAAAGCATGCATTTCTGTTAAATATTGATCCTATAAACAAATGTTAATGAGCAGACACTTACCGCCCTCCAGTAATTAACATCCTGTCGAATATATTACCACATTTCAAGATATTAACTTTACCCTCCTTACCAGATGAAGCAGGAAAACCACACCAAAGCTTTTTCTTTTCCATGTTATAGCAAACAATACTATATATAAATATATATTTTAACTCTGTGATATACAGTAGACGTTATAAAACTAAAGACTTACTTTCCATCATCTTCTCCTCCAAGAGAAAAAATATACTGATCATTGGAAGAAAAAGATACAGAGATAACTTTCACTCTATGAACATTGTATCTATCAATTTCTTTCCTACTGTGAAAGTCCCAAATTATTACACATGCCTGTGAATAAAGATAACAAAATTTATCATAAATAAATAGCTATATATATTATTAATAATTTAATATTATTTTTTTTTTTTTTTTTTTTTTTATTTTTTTTTATTTTTTATTAAATTTTATATATAATAATTAAAAAAAAAAAAATAATTTAATATATATCAAATTATTTTATAAAAAATTTACTTTATTATTCATAAGAGTTTCTTGACCAGATGCTATATATCGTCCACTTTTTGACAATGCCAAACAACTTATGTAATTTGTATGTCCATTTAAAAAATGTTCTTTCTTATGAAGAACATCCTTGATCAAAATAGTATTTCCTACAGCATAGAGCAAATGGATTTTGTCTGGATGCATTATCAATCCACATTTGATTTTACCTAAAATAATAACAATAATCGATTTCGATTAAATTACAGCTTTTATTCTGTAAGTGTAAAAATATTAATACTCATGTTTTATTTTATCTATATAGAAGAGCTTATTTTTAAAGCAAATACATCATTAACTATTCGAAATATAACAAATATTTTTACCATAAAAATAATAAAATAATTCCATTATAAATATTTGAAATTCACTTAAAACTTGAATAATTACATATAAATTATTTAATAATCTAGATCCAAAATTATTTATTTAAATTTTCTATTATAAGAAAAAATTACGGTACAAAATCCAAAAACATATAATACATATATAATATATAAAATTGTGTTTTAAATTTTTGGATTTCGTAATTTCGTGAAAAATAACAAACATTGTTTGAAAATGAACAATTATAAGAGAATAAAAATTAATCCAATATGTATATACATATCGGATTAATAATAAATATTAATTTTTATTCGCTTCTAATTGTTCATTTTCAAACGATGTTAAAACATTGACCATATCTTGCATAAGGGTATTGATCAATTTGTTTCGCATTTCTTCTATATATACAAATAATTTCTTTATATTCATAATCTTTATATTTTGTACTGATCTTAACAGTTTATGCATTATTATTATTTATTAAATATGTTTATCAAATGATGATTTATGATAAGATTTATAACTACAGTATTATATGTATTATGTGCGTTCGAATGGCGACCGTGAAGATTATTAATTAATCTCCAGGATTTTTGTATCATAAATTTAAACACAACGGTTTATGATATATATTGATAAAATAATAACTAATTGCAATTAATTAATGACATTAATTGTCAACCTATATTATTCAAAAAGTCCTCTCTTCTTGCTTAAACAGAGCAAAGAAAAGTATAAAGTTTACGAAACTTTTTCCGTACTTATTAAACATAAAAATTATGATCATGATGCATGTGTAAGTTTCGTAGATATATATGTTACGGTAAAAGTGATTAATTGGCGATTATGCATAATCACCAATCATCTTGGTAAGTTCGATAAATTTCACTAAATTTACCGGCAATTTTTACATAATTCCCAAATGATATTGGTAAATTTGATATGCCAGAATTTCTCACTTTTACCGGTGATTATGTATAATTCCCAAATGAATTTGGTAAGTTTGATAAATATCGCTTACTTTTAAAGCGATATTTGCTTAATTTCCAAAATATAGTTCATAAATTTGATAAATATTCATAAAACTTCCTACTTTTTGTTGTTTTAATTAATAATTTCATTATAGAATTATTGTTATTTCACTTTTATAACAACTTCTTAGCACTCATTTACTTTTAACTTCGATTATCTCTAACTGTTTCAGTATGTTTTCAACGTCGTTTTCCACATCTTTTTGGCCAAATCCGCGATTCAAAGTGGATACTTTCAAGAGTCTTCTTGAGGATACCAGTCTGGATGTACACTTCTACATTTAGGGGCAAATCGATAGCTCTGATATGATTTTTGTGATAAGTTGTTTCAATACTATTCCAAGTCATTACATAGGGAATTATCTTTATTTGGCACTTATACATCATGCTCAGTTCATATGCCACTAATTCGTATTTTCTCATTTTTTTTTTTTTTTCATTTTCATCTGATGTTAACAAATCTCGATTTATGATTTAAATCTCAATAAGACATATAATCTCTCTTTTTTTTGTCATATACAAAAATATGTTGAAATTTTATAGACGTCTTTGTCCATGTGTCAACTCTAATTTCCATACCTTCATTTACGATTATTTCATAAACTGACTGAGTTCTTATTTTCTTTGATCACTTAAAGCCGAACTTATTATATAAGTGAAGATGAACGCAGCAAAATACTTCATTACTCAACGAGAATGCATTATTAATCAAATTTACTATCCTACAGGGTTGCAAGAGTCGGATAGTAAATGATCCGACTCCGACTCCACCTGTCAAATAAAATCCGACTCCGACTCCCGACTCCACTTTTCAAAAAAATCCGACTCCGACTCCACCTTTTAAAAAAATCTGATTCCGACTCCGATTCCCAAAAATTTGTAAGATCTGGCTCCAACTCCTGCATAGTTAACTTTAATATTTTATTATTGCAAGTGAGTGATACTTTATATTAATTTTATAGCACTTTGATCCATACTTTCTTACAATTTTTAAGAGATATTATACCTTTCTAGCCGCTGGACCACCGACCGGATCAGCCCTTCTTACCCGCCCCTGCGTTTCGTTTCCCCCCTTCCGGGGTAGGGGCCAGATTCGGGCCGGACCGCTCCTCTTTCTGTGGCGTCCGCCAGATGGCGGGAGACCGCCGACCGAGGAGGGGAAGACGCCGTTTCTGCCTTCGGCGTTAATCGGCCGTCGGCGCGGTTCCAGAACTGGTAGAATACGTCGGATACCGGTCGAGTGGAAGGACCGGATTGGGGTGGCCGGTCCACCCGTCTGGGGAAACGCTACGTGGAATGGCTTTCTGTCGGGTCGTCCACCTTCCCGTCTTTTCCCGGCCGTCCGGCTGGGACGGACCGGTCCCGCCACATTTTCCTTCGGTAATTTCCGTGGTACGGGGAATTCTGAGTCGTCTATTCGGCCACCTTCTCGGCGGAGACCCATTGGGTTACTTAAATTTACCGGATGGGTCATCCCGCCGGACCAGAATACACGATGTAGCTCCGTCCGGGCGGTCCCTCTGGCTGGTCGCCTGGCAGAAACGTTCCCCTTCCACCCACCGCCCGCCCCTCCCTTTCTAATATTGGCGTCGTCTCCTTTCCACCTTCTTTTCCGCCACTTCTCGGAGCCATCCGCATCGAGTAGGAACCGGACCCACGGAATGGGACGGGACCGACGTCTCCTCCACTTCCGTCCGAAATACTTGGGATTCCGGAAAGTGGGGAGGCGGTTGGAATTTTCCCGCTCCGCCGTACCGGAATTTAACCGGAAGGAGCCAGATACGGGGCCCAACGCCGTAACTTCCCCTATTAGGATGTTTATGATCCCCGGATTTCGGCCGATGACCGAGTAGTGGGCTGTTTTTTCCCATAGGCCGTCGTCGACCGGGAAATGACGGAACGACTGTTTGACTGTTTGAGACCACCTTTGGACTCTAGTACCGGTAGCCGCTAAAATCGTTTTCCTACATAATATTTTCTGGCAGATAACTGAGCCTTATTTTAATGACGCGCAGCCATCTTCCAGAAAAAATTAACCGGTTTCGTGTCTAGTAACCTTTACGCGTCTTCTTTAAAATTTCCAGTTCGAACCGTGACGGGAAATTGCCCTCTTTAAATCTTTACCGTATAATTCGTTTTGATAAGTGGTTATCGATACGCTAAATGAAACGCGATTTTCTACCTTTCGGTTGTCGGAAGGCGTTCGATGCCAACTTTCATTAAAATATGGGAGGCGGTGGCCTCGGTCTGGGTTCGGCGCGACCTATCTATGGTACCTGTCGAAGAAGGTACCCGTTTCCCGCGCTGACCGGAAGCCGATCTTGATCCGGATGGAAACTTCCGACGGTGGTCGATGGCTTCCTTCGGTGAAGGTGGCTGAGTTCGGACTCGGTATAAAAGTTTTGTTTTATATCGAAATCGGTACCGGCAGCCGGGGACGAATCGGGGGAATAATAGCGGGATAGGTGTGTAGGGTCATCGACAAATTTCCGTCGATGGAGAATAATAGTTGGTGTCGGGGATTGACATCTGGAATCAACTTCTACCCCGACGAGGGTGCTATCTCGACGCTTAAGTGGAAACACACGCGCTAACTTAAATGTTTTATTATCTTGTGTACGCTTCCAACCAACTGGGTCAGAGAACATAGAGAATCCGGAGAATAAAGTACTAAATACTGATACTCTCGTTTCGTGTACTACTTATACGCTTACGCTTTATAGTTGGTAAGAATTTCCGTTAAAAGATACATTGGCGTATTTGTTACGTCGGTGGTGACCAAAAGTCGGCGCTGCTCGGTACAGATCGGCCGACCGTTCGTTCCTGGTTGTCCCGACACAAAGAACTGCTCGGCCCAGTTCCCGGTATTTATTTATAAACAAGTTTTACTCGCCGAGTATCTAAGCGTCTTCGGCCTTTACCTTCCGTAAGAAATCTTGGACTTTCGATGGAGGGAGACTGCCTCGTTTTTATGTCTTCCAACGGAGGTAACTTTACTCCGGAAACCTACCGCTCTTCTCCGATAGTCAACCCGTCTTTTATTTTTCTTTTCGTCCAGTGTAAGTACTGGTCCCCGTTAGCCTATAACGAATTTTATCTAACAACTAATAAATTTACCGAAGCATTATAGGCCACCGAGGTCGGCCCACTCGCCCCGTCGACCGACTACCGCCCCATTCCGTGGATTTTTCCCGCTACCGATCGACCTGGCCAGTTATCGGATAACGGCAAGAATTTAAAGGAACTCTATAAAATTTCTAAAAACCTTCCTAGGATAGGGGGCGGAAAAAATGTCTACTTCCAATCTTACCGCCGTAGGTTTACCTACCGAATTATTACCACCATCCGAATACCGTATTAAATCGATCTATTAGTGGGAGAAAGGCCGAGTTCGGTGGTACTTCCCCCATCGAATACGTGCTACTCTCCGTGGTTTTTCCCGTCGGTTCCAAACTTGTTTTTTGATTATCCGTCCGTAGTCGCCACTCTTGGGAGCGTTATTCGTTCGGTTAACGCTTCCCTCCATCTCCGTAAATTCTAACATTTCCAGCTATGGATGGCCACCAACCAGTCCGCTTTTCTGGTCTAGTTGGTCCTACACTTTAAAAGCTCTTTTTAAATATTATAAAGAATTATCCCTCCCGTTTATTTTCCCGATATCGCGTCGTTTTCCAGTCAATTATCGCTACTAATAGACAGTTGTGTCCGGACACCGGTCGCCTATATTAGTATGGTGATGGGCCTGTGACCGCCGCCACCAGAGGGCCAGGGTAGTGCCATATTTCCCGGACCCACCCCTCGGTATTTTTTCAGGACCAATTTCGATTCCGTTGGTTTACGGCTCTCTTCGCTATGCGTCCATCCGGGGTCGGGCGCTCCCGTGGCCTGGCCGATCGGTATTTGGTCCGGATAGACAGAATCGTTAAACTCGGAAAGAACGCCACACAGTCCTTGGCCGCCAGAGTCCACTCTTACTTACGTTACGAACTTACGGAACACGACAGACAACTCCTAGCCTATTGATATTTACTGGATGAAGAATGAAAGTCGAAAGATACTGTTCGATACCGCGGTTGATATGGCTGTGGCGCTATATAAATCAATTCCATGTTTTAAAACTATCATATAATATAAAATAATTTATCGGTGGCGCTGGCTCTCATCTAGCGTCTGTATTTACTCGGTGGTAAGAGTATACCCAGCATTCCCCGAATTACCCGGTAGGTCGTTCCTCGGTCGTTCCCTCAACATCTTATTTCACACCGCGTAAATCGGCGTACATTTTCCTATCGATACCATTGTTAAAATACGAGCTGATGGGTTCTAAGTTAGAAATTTTGACCAAAAAATAACACGCGTTCTTATCATTTACGAAAAATATCAAATTTGACCATTCAATGAGAAAAAGGCGCTTCTATTCACCGCACCTGGAGGATTTGGATACTGAATGGTATCCAATGGCAGAAATCGTCACGCCCCAGTCTTTCTCCAGGGATTAAGAAATTCCGGCGTTGAAACGCCGATGAAATACATCTCTTCTGTATTAATCTCTTCTAAAAGCCCTCCAGTTTCCTCTTTCTTTTTGTTCTTGGCCAGAGATCGAGAGCCATCGCCTACTCGGTGACACGATCAGGGTTAGATTCCGGCCACACTTCCAGTTTTCGAAAATTAAATTGTAGCCTGAAATGAAATGAAATTGTAGATGATGGCCGCCGTCGGAGCGTGCTGCGCTTCCACCATGCAGGATCAGGGTCCAATTCCCGGATTTCCCATCATCAAAACTTTTTCGGGACGGGTCCTAATTGATTTCATATTCTACCTGAGGGGTTGACCCCACTAGATTTGTCGATAGTTTGTGGTGGGCCTTTGAATGTGCCACCGCTTGGTACGCATCGAATGGAACAATTCCTTTTCTATGTGATAAACTACACAAAGAAAAGAATTCTATGAAATTAACTCTTTCTTCTTTTGTTTTAGCCCGTTTTTCGTCCTCTTACTACTAATGGCCTGATTGATAAAACGGAAACGCTTTGACTTTACATCGTGATACCCTGGAATAGAATCCTAATCGTACATCTCAGAAGTTTATTTGAGGCATCTGATGAGGTTCTGTCCAGCCATCCACGGGATAGGCTTCTATATTTTAGCTGAACTCTCCATCGGTTGAGCAGTTTGTTTCGCGATCTATATTACGCTATTAGTTAGTCATTATAATAACTATAAAATTGAAGAATAATGTTAAAAAACATCGAGATTATTAAGCGGCCGTAGTATTCTAGAATCCCCATGGTCGTGTATACATACCTATGATGATATCGACTGTCGGAAGAAGGATGGAGTTGAAAGACCGGAACTGTCTGAGAAAATTTAGAAATATGGGGGCCGGAATCGAATTAGATCAGCTGTTCTCGAGTGGGATCACCGAACGATTTTAATATGCCCGCAACAAAATATTTTTATATAAAATGGACAATAGAGTGTAAGAAAATGCAGAATATAATTGCGTTAAATTTCTATTTATTGTATTGACATTAGTTTAACAGTATATAGAAGAGCCGTGATTTCGGTGATTAAGAAAAAACAATGTTCTTTTCTAGTAACAAATGAATACACTATTTCTTTTGTGGTATTTTTGGGTTAGGTTAGTTTTGTTAACCCGCCATATCCTCATTGCATATTCTGTATCTAGCGGCGGCCACTTATAGAGCCCATCACAGGGTATTTTTGAGCCTTCCATACTTTTTAATCAAGGCAAATACGTTGTTTGTTTATTCTAGTCTAAACAATCTATTTAGAATAAAAAAACAGAAATATAGCATAGGCTAGACTTTAACCCATCATATAACGCAAAGGATATACTTTTCTGGTGGCAGTCACTTGTACAGGTCATCACAGGCTAGCACATACACGAAGTGATCAGCCGGAAGGTCGAAGGATGGGGTTCGACGGGCCGGGTTAGAAGCCTTCCTAAAAAATGGAGGAGTGGACCCGAATTTGAATCTGGATCCTCCAATCTGGTAAGCTAGTTTAATCAGCGATCCGGCCGACTTAAGAGGAATCATTTATAATGTATGATTATAGTAAAGTGATCATACTTTTACTGATCCGAATCAGTAGGCTACTGTATATCGAATTAGTTTAAGTTAAAAAAAAGAATTAAAGTTAAAAAAACCTTTTTTGTAATAGCGATTGAATGATTGGATTAAAACTTTCTTACTTCCATTTAATATAAAAATTTATCAATTTTGATCATATTAACATTCGATTAACTTAGTTCAATCATGTTACTGAGTCTCACAAGGAATATATAATATGGTAGCACCCATTCAGAGCCAACTATAAATGGTAGACTATAGAGAACTATAGAGAAAATGGGCTGATCATGGCCTCTTTTTTGAAAAATTCAGAGATATACAATCAGCAATTAAAAACAGTTCTTCATATAGCCAGCGAATGTCTTACCATGTAGCCCTCAATCATTCAGTTGACATCGGAACTTTTTCATCCTCATTCTTATTTCAATAAACAATTGGAAAATTGTTCGGATTGTCCTAAATTTCTGTTGAATTTATTTTGAGTTAAATTCAATCCCATTTGAAAATACCTATGAACCAATATGCTGATTCTAAATTCAACCGATACTTCTTCCTCCACCTCCCTATTTTAGTAAGTCAGCAATAGTATGATCTCGATATGGTTACTTCGTTCTGTTATTAATGTTAACAATCCGCGGTCGAATGGCCGCGGATTGTTAACATCTCGGAGTCTGGATCTTTCCCACTCGGAGTTATGAGGCCCGGGTTCTCGTCCCGGGTCTCATAACTAGTAAAAAGATTTTTCGGGGTGCTGGGCCCGGTTCAGCCATCCCAGTCCTTCAGCATTCGGCCCCCTTCATGGGTATGGGTGCAGCCTGTGGTTGGAACTGGTCCCGCTCCTCCGCCCCTTAGTAATCACTCTGATTGGAAAGGGGCGTAAAATGTGCAAAAAAAAAAATGTTAATAATCTAACAAAACTGATTTGACTTTTGTCAAGGTACCGAAACTTTCTGCCAGCGAATATTTTAGGTAATTGATTAATCGTTCGAAATTGCAATAACCTACATCTGGTAAATTCGAGAAGCAATCGAAACATCTATATTTCGAATTCGTCGTCTAACATGGTTTTCCGTACATCGATACACTGGTACTTTCGTCCATCCAGCCAAGGATCAGTACTACGATTTCTTTGGTTTCTTTCATCTAACCTATTATTCTGTTAATTGGATTAATCCACTGTGAAAATATGCACAATTCTAAAACTTTTTGCTCAAACCGAAACTGAAATTGTACATATTAACAATACTCCGCTATTACAATACGATTATAGATCAAAACCCCTTCACATTATTGAATTTAATACCTAGAGTATAATACAGTGGGTTATCGGTTAACGAACTGTTCGGATAACGAACACTTTCGCGAAAGATTTTTATGTTCGGACAATGAACACTTCACAGAAACTGTGCTACCCGCCAACTGACGGAATAACAGGTCGGACGGAAGGCCGCGTAGTAAAGCTGTGGCTTACCATCCTGGAGAAAACGGATCCCTCTCTTCCCATTTTTCAGGCACATTGACCGTCATCCTTCAGCCATCCGGTTGATTCCATCATGGGTGCTGGCCAGCTTGCGATGAGCTCTACAAATGGCCGCCGCCAGATAAAAATATCTCAGGAGGATTTGGCTTAACTAACCTAATGGAATGACAGGCTTAGACCTGGCGCATAGGTAGACATATGGGTAAGGATGGGAGAACAGTAATTTTTCCCGATTAAAATGAACTGGGAGACAACTTAAAACAAATAAAAAATTTATTAAAGAAGGTAAGAGAGAGATTTTACAATATTATGGTGTTAGAATGGCACACATACCAGGTTGAGGTCAATAGGCTAGGGGATCTCTATCACTGCAGTGCTATTAATCGCTTCCGAAAAATTCTGAAGAGAGAAAAGCAATCGACATTGGACAGATTCCTTAACCGAAAATAAACATAATAGATTAAAATTCATGACTATGTATGTATATATTATTGTTATTACATATAAATAAACGTAGTAAGAAATTACATAATATATTATTGTTATTACATATAAATAAATGTAGTAAGAAATTATATAAATTTTTATTTATATTGTTATTACATATAAATAAACATAGTAAGAAATTATATAATTTTTCATTTATTTATTTTTGTGTCCAGAACGAATTAATGAAATTCTCATAAAAACTTATGGTAAATCGATGATCGGTTAACGAACAATCTTCGAACATTGTCTTTGAGGGGATTATGTTCGTTAACCGATCACCCACTTATACTTTGTTTTCGATTACTGTCCAAAGAAAAGTATTGTTTACCAGATCACTATACCGCTATAATAATTTTTTAATTAATATTTAGATTTTTATGATCATCTATCCATTCTACTTTTAAATCGTGTAAAAATGGTAGACACCGGAACTTCTAAAATCTCTTAAAATCCTTTCCATTATGATAACTATTGATGTTTTTTTCGCATTCTTGACAATTTTATCCAAAGAAACTAAGCGCTAAAAATATGCTGTGAATTACACTAGATACGCCACGTAGACATCGATAAAAGAGAACAGTTTTAGGTTATACTAGTGGATCCTAACGTGGGGCGCATGCCCCACAGAGGGGCAATTTGATTTTTAAGAGGGCAATTCGAGAATGAATTATTAACAGTCAATGTTTTGCATTTCTTATGGTTCTAGGTACCTCATGTACAGTATATAAATATATATTGTGACATATATATTTTTAAAATAAAAATCAGAATGTGCACGGCGGTTTTGAAACTACCTGTATTTGCTGTTTTTTCATATTACTTCATATCATTATTAATTGTTAGCAATTTTTTAGTGATTTCTTCCTCAGTACTTCAATTGTCATTTTGTTCTTTTATTTTTCTCTTTCATCGATGCCATGTGCTTTGAAAACTTTTTTAAACCAAGTTAATGGGCTTTTAGGCTGCCACCACATGAATAGGAGTTCACTTTTTGAATAATAAAAAGTATGTTCATAGGGGGCATCAGGATTTTAGAGATGCTTAGGTGGGGCATGGCCAGAAAAATGTTGGGAACCACTGGGTTATACGATAATAAACGAATAATATTTTTGAAACACTAGATAGACATATCCCTTATATAGACAGATATGCTTATTATCGATGTGTTGTAAAAAATAACATAGGTGAAAGATCAAACAACAAAAAACATATACCCTATAACAAACCAAAATACATAAGCAGAAATGAAAGAATCATTCTCTAAGATCAAAATAAATAGAAAATAAGCAAGAAAATCGTTACAAATTTTGTACGATAGACACAGGCACAAATAATTGAATATCTATAAATATTTGTTCTATATTTCCCAACTATACATCGAATGGCAAAGTCTCATAAGCCTGTTTGAAACACCATAATTAATGTCGGTAACAAAAAATATACCACTAATGATTTTCTTAATGTCGACACCAGAACTAATTTTTCCAAACTTCGAATATTTACTACATCGAATATCCGCTCCACTCTACTAATGTTGGACAACTTCGGAATATTTAGGAAAAATGAAAAATAGTAATAGCCCCGGAATGAAGAAATCTCTCACCGATGCTGCAGCACAAAATGCCACACGTAGCCACTCTCAAAAAATGGCCAGAAATAGAAAATTGTTCAATCGGCGATAAACTATTAAAAATGAGTAGTAGTAAATAATAAAAATCTCTAACAAGAGATAAAAAAACCAGCGTGTTAAAATTGCATCAGAAGAATAATTGTCGAAGATTTTATGAAATTTAGACAGAAGACTTTAAATTAATATAAAGACTATTTAAATTTCGCATCAATTCATCTTGTAGTTTCAACACGAAACTGCGGAAGTTTCCTCGATAGCTTACCATCCCGTCCATAAATTTTTATATTTAGTAGGGAGGCTATATTATGTATGTTTGGGGCCACGTGTGATCCCATGTCTTATCTTTAATTATTCTAAAATCAACGACACGTACCGACTACAGCGGATTAATTCATTACAGAAGTATTAGCAATTTTTATACTTTTTATTTGGTGGATATAATGTAACTTTTTATTTATAGTATCATATTTTGCTTTATATTTTTTCTTCTTATTATTATTTTTCATAATTTTCTATAAGGTACTCTAACTAACTTATTGATCTCTCTGAATGCATTGAAATGTGGAAACAAATAAGCGTAAAGTCGTTCCTCCTTATAACAGCAATCTTCATCTGACAATTGGTTTAATGCCTTCAGCATTTACCAACTTGTTTTTGTTATATACGGGCAGATTTATTCTTACCGAGTAAAGATCAGTACTTTCAATCAGGCATTTTTCTGTCAAAAGTAAAAGTTATTCCAGGATAAGTCATTTTTTTTAACATCGATACCATTTAGTTGTATTGGTGAAAGTGATGGCCAATCTCATAGTACGCTACCATCAATATAAGTACGAAGTAGCGAAAATTTCCGCTATATATACCGACACCAAGGTTTATATTCAATTCCTATTTCCCATCCACAGAGTGATCGATGAAATTACATTTTCATCGACATTTGAATATTTTAAAATATCCGATTATATTGAATTTATCGTCAAAGATAATAAGGAAAAATTATTATAATATTAAGGTTTTTTTAAGCGTAAGAAAAATATTAAAGAGATATTAATATTTCTTCACCATTTCTTCTCGATAATATATTATCGAGATCTATTCTTACCTATTCCTATGTGGAATAAAAGAATATACGAATTAGATTTGTGTCTGTTGCCTGTCCGTCTGTCCGTCATCACCGTCTCACGCTTATTTATTACGTGATTTGGATAAGTTTTATTACACTAGAGAACACAGCCTATCGAAAACGACCGATATGGTTTCGATATTATCAGTCGAATAAGAGTTATAATATATCATTATTTTGGGCCACATCTCCGATAAATATTATCCCTTCTGAATGAAATATAAACACAATACCGGAACCCCGAAGGGAATCAATCGTATATAAAACGATCGATAATTCGATCGTATCGGCCAAGATTTTGCTGAGTGATAATGATATATTATGCAAATATTATTCAGTTTAAAGGAAAGCTGCATATATTATTGGGCTCAGCTTGATGATGGTGTGAGTTAAAAATGATCAAAATTGATTGACTTATTACGCCGTGATAACAAATCGATGATGATTCTTTTTATAAACGCATAATGTAAGTATATGGATGATTTCGAATGTTGAACTGTTTTCCAATGTTGCCATACAGGGTGGGTCAAGATAAACACAACCCGACATGGATGGCCATTACTTGGTTGGGTTCGGTTTATCTTGGCCCACCCTGTATATCAATGAACAAATAAAATCTATCTTATATACCAGTATCGCTTCCTAATTTTTATCTATTAACTTAATTTTTATTAGCTGTTTAAAAGCGTTTTGAATGTTGGAGCGTATTAAGCATCCATTACCTGTGGCCGTATTACCCGATACCTTGGATAACTTGACATTTTCCATATATATATATATTTTAACATTAATCTATTGAAATTATCTAAACGTTGGAAAGTCTTCCTATTTTTCCTTTACTTTATCATCCATATTCGTAGTTTATTCTGATAAATGAAATATTCTTAATTTCAAAACACAAGTACAGTAACACCTCGGAGTCACGTAATAGGTGGGACCGAAAAGCATAACGTAAGTCGTAAATTACGTAAGTCGGAGTACCTACAGATTTCCCAATCTAATTTCAGATACATATCTATTAAGTTCTTAACTCGCTCTTTATTACCAAGAAAACGACAAATTATAAAAGTTTATAATATGTAGCTGCAATTAAAGACTCTCCATCAACAAATCAGCGAATGAAATCTGTACAGTATAATAAAATGCTATACCTGGACCGCTTTTAAAAAATTCGTACCGATCGACTCGTGTGACGCGTCCGCGCATGAAACATGTCCGTAGAAATTCGCGCAAACGCAGACCCGCGTATCACGATTAACGTCTTGTGGATGCGGGAGTGGACCAAGGGCAGGATGAGAAGTTACGATCTCCGAATTTACGTAAGTAGGGTTATTATTGTAATTTTATTCAAAGTCAACGCTTTTTTTTTATAAAAAGACACCATATTCTCCCATTTTATAAATTATAAAAAATAACTGAAATGGTCGAAGGACTAACTTGTTCCTTACTTATTTTTGATATCACATAATTTAACAAACATCCCGGATTTGTTTAAACAGGATAACATACCACACACGTAACAATATTTACTCAAAAAAATAAATAGCTAACTTCATAATATAAAACACTAGAAAAAATAAATACGAAATGACAAAATACAGAAGACTATCAAGAGAGGAATAAGAATGGAGAGGAAAGACAATCCCAATCGTTCCAAGATGACTGAAACGGACCGGATCCAAATCTCTTCCGAAAAATTTGTAGGATTGTTACCGGAGCGGGAGTTCCAAACTGACAAGTGCTAATATTTTTTAATAAGAATTTCACTATGGAAAGTTTATTGATTGAAATTCTCTAAAGAACAAAATTCCATCTGGGGTTATTAAGAGGCGGGACATTATGGGCCATCAAAATCCCCGATGGCATCAATCGTCGGGTGAAAGATGTGTTTCAATCGATGCAATACGTATTCCTTCGGAAAATTTGAACAGCTAAGAATCGAGAAATGAACTCGGATTTTCCGGGCTAGAAGTGTAGCCAACTTCCACGCTACCATCCTATCAAATAATATATGGCGGTGCTTCTCGAACTATTTGATACGACAAATCTACAATTATTTCTTTTCCAATGTTCCACGGATCGACATATGATTTTCAACTCGCCTCAGGAAACAAGGTTTAGATTTGTTAGTTTAGCTTGATTAAGCCGTCATATCCTCATGGGATATTCTGTATCTAGAAGCGGTCACTCATTGAGTCCTTCATAAGCTGGTCAACAAATAGCCATAATGGGGTCAACCGGATGGTTGAAGGATAGGATTCAACGAGCCGGTTCGGGCCCGGACCCCTACCGAAAAACTGGAGGTGTGGGACCCGGATTTGAACCCGGTTCCGCCAGGGAGATAAGCCAAGCTTTACTAAACGGCTATCCGGCTGACAACACGGTTTAGGTATAGACCTACTTTCCTTACTTCGTATCTTCGACGCTGTTCGTTATGTGTTCGGTGGTTGGCACTATTCAGTGAGTGCTAACCAAATATTAAATGTAAAGTTATAGCGCGCTAATGTCAAATTTCTGAACACCTGCCAACTCGACCACCGATAGTTGGTAGACTGATACCGGTCGATGGGCCATTACTTTGATCGTACAGACTTAAGAGACCGTCAGGTGAGAAAATTAAAATCTAACTCCGGATATATTTTATTTTATTTTTATTAAAACTTCTATATTATTTATTATCTTCTTTAATTTTTTAGAATTTTGACAAATTTGTATAAATTTCCGTCACTCTTTCAATCAGCATTAACCATACAAAAAATAAATATACAATTTTAAAGACAAAAATTGAAAATTGCATTAAAAATTCTTTATCTGATGGCTGACAGAGAATACCAAAATTTACCAAAATTACCAAAATTTTATGCTGAACCTAAGTAAATAAATTTAACGTGTATTATAATGATAAATCTTATTGGCAACGGGCTAAACTTAATCCACTCACTGGTAAAAACAGATTTTTGTTAAAAAGAGTGAACAGGAAACATTTTTGAAAAATCTCTTATATCTAAAAACTGAATTAAATGGAAGGAATGAAAAAAATAAATTGGAATCAGCAGAGATGGCGACTGGACTCGGATAAATAAAAGAAGAAAAGTCGAAGTTTTTCTATGGAGAAACAGTCCAGGCTGGATGCCAATTTTTAAACGGAGAGAAGATACAAAGATACAGCGCAATACCAAAATTCGCATAAAACACCACGTCCGTAACAGGTCATAGAAAGTAATTTCGACAGGAATGGGAGATTTATTGTACCGCAATTCCCGTCTTTCCTTCATAAGCAACTAAAAAGCTAACCGTTAAAATTATCGTCGACGGGATTGCTAGGCCGATACATTTAATTTTTGTTTATAGTAACCACGTATCTTCTTTTTAAAGTCTAAGATGGGTGGCAGTTCGATCTGCAATATCGAGATTAGTAAACATACTTATTTCAGTGGCTTCTGTCACCTTTCTGAAGGCGGGAAGTGGCCAACTAAAAGAAGTTGACCACTTGCCACTAAAAGAAGTGGCGTTTTATAAACTTCTATAGTATCTAACGGGCACATCCGGGTTGTTATATCTTTTTTCTAAATTGTTAAAATAAGAAACAACAATATTCTTTTAGAAAACTTTAGTAAGATAATTTTGGAGATCAAATAAAGAGGATAGAATAGATATAGTGATTTCGTAATAAAATAAATACTTTTGATTCTGTATACAAAGCAATTTGAAAATGTATCCGTTGGACACTAGCCTACTGGGTTGTTGAAGTGTCTGTTGTGTAGTGAGGCCGCGCCAATGATAAGTAGACCTTATATCTAGGCAGTCGTAATTCGAATAACATGGGTCGGTGATTTTCGAATTTTCGTTTAATGTGGCCAAATTTATAAATAATCTGAAAATTACATTTTTTCTGGATAGGTCTCGAATGTCGATCAAATATTTTTTGCCCAACATGACCGAGGATGTTTTTATACATTTTATATCCACTTCTTTCAGTTAGTATTTTCTTTCTCTCTTCCTGGTTTTACTCCGCTTTCCAGCTAGAGATTATTAAGCGATAGGGACTTCTGGTGCCCATCCTTTTCGCTCATTCACGATGAAATGGACCGTGGTTGAAGGATGAGATTGGAAAAACCGAATCCGAAACCCTCTTAAAATTTCTAGAGATGTGGAACCTGGGAAGTGAACATTCTCCAGGTCAGATATCTGGCTGATAACTCCCTATATCCATAAACAAACAAGAAAATGACCTAATCGGTAACGAATACCAGTGTTTGCTTTTCTTATATAGTACAGTGGGGATCTCCAGAATGAATTAATCAAATTCCCATAAAAACCTATGATAAATCAATGATCAGTTAACGAACAATTCGGATAACGAACATTGTCTTGGAACGGATTATGTTCGTTAACCGATCACCCATTGGTATAATAAATTGGACGATATTATCTGAAAAGAAATTATATGCCTAAAACGCACTGACCATGATGTTCCTATTATTCGTATCAACTATTCTTGTCAAGAAATTAATAACCATTTTAAATCCTGTTTTTAATTCGTTAGGGGATACACACAGTTATTTTAAACGCACTATTGGTGCTTATATATGCATAGTTTATCTAATAAGTTTGTGGACTAAATCCATTACGCATCCGTATATTGCCAATGAAATATATTTCAATTTGTTCGTGTTAGTTGACTTAGTAAACTTGCCAAACGAAAACACACAGTATTTCTCGTTTTACGTAAGGCGTTTTTTATGACGTTTGTACTACTTCATAGTAAGCATAGAATAGAAAAAGTTCTAAGATAGGAAAAACAGCGACAGAAATTGGACAACGGTCCGAAAACCGAACGTCGAACCATGGAATGGCGTGTATCCATATCACCAGACGAAAAAAATTTTTGACAAGTGGAAACTTAAAGTGATGCAGATCACTTTCTTCGATGGTCAGGGAACCATCTACAAAGAAGTTGTTCCGCCAAGGATGAGAGTAAATCACAAATATGTCGGAGATGTTTGGCATCATTTATCTAAACGAATTCGTCGCGTAAGACCTCAATTTTGGGAACGCAGTTTTGGGTAAAACAAGGGATCTTTGCATTATGCCATCCTCTTTATTCCCCTAATTTATTCCTTCCAGAGTACTTCCTTTTCCCAAAATTCAAATTATTACCGAAAGGACAAAAATTTGACGACACAGAGAACATCAAAAAGAAAGTGATAAAGGAAATCGTGGCATTAATTGAAGATCAGTTCGAAATGTGCTTTTTAACAGCTTTACCATGGAGCCCTTGAGTTTTTTTGCCTCCAAACGGGATTATTTTGAAAAATTTTAAAACGTACGTTCAGTATCATGCACCGAGTTTTTTAATGCGACAATCCAAGGATTTATTAGACAATCTTTGTATTTCAATATTTATTTTTGTTTGTATGAAATAAATAAATATGGGAAAAGACCATTCGATTTCTGCACCGTTTATCAATATTGCTAAAGAAAATCTTTTGGTTAATTCTTGTAATAATTTTGGTTCCTCTGTTCCGACTAAATTTGTTAATTTTGTTTAAAATGAGGATACACAAATGAATACTATTTAAAATTTAAATAACTCTATACTCGTATTAGTATAAAATTTCCAACACCAGTAATTTTTTTATTTTTAATAAAAAAAGATAGAGGGCGCAGTTAATAATTTAATCCCTTAAAGAATAAAAGACGAAATAAAAGGAATACGGGAAAGAATGAGGAAAAAAAGGATGGTCTGGCCAATATTAATGTGGATAATTCAAATAGTGGAAAAATGAAAGTACCCTTTAATTACCTCCTATTGCACATATGAAGCTAAAAGATGGTGAATTATGCTCCCATCCACAGGGAAATTCGTTTAATTCTGCCAGAATGAACTGATATGATTCCGAAGTATTAAATTAAGTCAAAAAGTCTGTATTGATAATTCATCCCGTATCTAATATAACCTGCATAACTAATGTCTGAGAAAACTCGTCATCCCTGCCAAATATCAGTAATACTAAGCAGAGATAAAGAAAAATTGTACGTATCCCCACCAAATATTAATGGCGGTAAGTCTGTATTAAAATAATTTCTAAGTACGCTAAGGATGTTTAAAACGATCACTTTCTGAATGTAAATGTTCTTTTATAAATGTAGTGTTTTTAGATTTTGGTGAAAGGTTTTGAGGATAGCAAAGATAGAAATAGAATATCCGATGGTTATAGTGATTTTTATATTGCTTTTTATCCATACATAACTGGTCTTTTTAATGGCGGATGTAAATCTACACACACATATATATATATATATACAGTATATATATGAAACCCGCAAATTTTTGCGTTTATAAACATTGTAGATATTTTAATAAAAGTCTGCTACACATTGGCGTAGCTAGAGTTGTGTGGGCCCTGGTGTAGGATATAAAATGGGCATCCGGGAAAATTTTATTCTGTTTACAGATAAAAAAAAAAATAAAAAATAGTACCGCTACTGATGAATCTAAAAATAAAAATTGATTTTTTATCTTACTTTACTAAAATAATTTTTTTCTTGCTTTTTGCCTATGCAAAACGATTTGATAATTTCTTTTGATGTTAATTTTCTTTGCTCGATTCTTTCGGTAAAACATGGGCTCTTTTTCAGTTTGGGCCCTGGTGCTGTGGCATCACTTGCACCATTGTAGCTACGCCATTGAACTGCTGCTACAATTAAACCTCTTTATATACGGGATTTCGTGTTTGTCCAAAAACTTTGTCACAATTAAAACTTTTCACCCTTGAGAAGGCAACATATACTTGGCAGCGAATGAAAACTAGGTGAGTAATGTAATCCTGGATCTGTTAAGTGACTGTCCGCTTTTGTTTTCTTTTTTGCTGTAAGGTAATTCCGTGGTAGAAGCATTCGCGAAGCGTTGCATTTTTACATCGCACCAAATCTGTGCAGCACACCCACTCTCCAACGAAGAGCCTCAGGAACAGAGTTGCCAAATGTGAATTGCTGAAAGTAGCGAGCTGAAGGACTCAAATCTATGAAAGGACCATGAGACAGCAATAAATTTAAAGAGACTATATGACAAATTAAACGTGAAAATCATGTGCAAATGTTGCTAGATTAAATAACAAATATAATTGTAAAATTTGTACAAAATTCTAAAAATTAAAATAAATCAAACTTTGTTGCTATTGCAACAATGACAATGCAGTTTTTCAAACGTAATGACAGTTGTAATCTCTAACGAAAAGAATCAGGAAATACGATTTAGCCATTCTTATGGTTTTAAGCGGATTTCAGATTTATAATATATATAAGTATAGCTATATATAGAATAGCTATTTGTAATAGCCAATGATGTATAGATCGTTGGTATAGCACACCACCATGTGGTGTTGGCATTGGGTATTACTCTAGTCACTTAGCTTATAAAAGTTTACCTTATTTCATATTTAATTTTAATGAGCAGGAATCGAGATTACCTGCCGTGAGTTTTCGTGTCTATCAGTAGTGCGACGTACTGAAGTCAAACCATCGCCACATAATTATACCTTCATGGTGTATATAAGCGCAACGCCGTGAAAATTAGCGAAAGGTAATATCGAATCTTGCCAATTAATGTAATATATAATAGTTAGCAAATTAGCGATAGACTACACGTAAAAAATAAAACAATAACAAGATTTTAATATAAAACCTAATTTTAGTAGTTTACCAAAATAATAAACAACAAAGTTCTCGACATCCGCCATTAATTTTGTAATTGAATTATAACGATCACATGATTATTGCGCGTAATTGTTATAATTCAATGATGTTGATCAGATAGTAAAGAATATCACGTGGTTATTGTAACCCAATGAGATCGCTCAAAGGAACAGATATAAAATAGCACACCAGCACGTGGTCACTAAGCCTAATCAAAGTTCAACCTAAGCATATTATAGATAAATAAGATGATGTAAGTTATAATTAATAGAAAATTAGAGAAAAATTCAAAAATCTTTAAAAACTTTTTAATATGAAATCTGAAGTTCAATAGATTAACGACATAATATATAGCACAGTACTTTATATCCGCCATTAATTTAGTAATTGAACAGTCTCATTGGGGTCACGTGCCATTATGATCCAATGAGACGTGACCCCAACAAAACTGATTTTTGACCAACATTTTTGTCTATTTGGTCGTATTTAGGCTTTCAATAACTTGGATCCAGCAGTCGGTAGAGTTAATGTATAGTATGCTATGGCTTCCTTTATAATAAGTTTACCAAAATAATACACAACAAAGTACACGATTATAATTGTTAATAAGAAAGTTAATAATAATAATAATAATTGTTAAATAGGAAAAATAGCGTCAAAAATAGGCCAGATATCGATCATGGGATAATTGGATTTGTTTTATAGTAAGTTAAAAATTTAAATAGGGTAAGAAAGAAAGAAATAAACAGCCCCCAGTGGGTAGGGCGTTAGAATATACCCACCGTCTGACCCCGCGTGGAGTAAAAGACTCCTAAAGGGGTGACTTCGCGTTGATGATTACGAGGTCCGTCACTGGAGGCTCACTTGTGGGCTCCTATACGGATTCGGGACTGCTTCGGTGGTGTCCATATCCGTCAATGGGAGCCTGCGGTGGGGCCCCATACGGACTCGAACCGCCTGCGGGCCTGGCCGCCTCGTATCTATTTTTCTGGCATTCATTTTCTTTCGCGCGCGTTTCGTATTCGGGGGACAACTCATTACATAACCTCCATAGGGATAAGGGCAAAAAAAAAAAATAAACAGCCGTGTAAAGATTATTTATTTCCAAGATTTTTGGTAATAAATTATCAATAGTCGATGCTTGTAAAGAATTAATGAGCTGGCAGTCTGAATAAGTCGGTCATTTAGGAAAATTAAAGATAGGAGCGGAAAGGTATGGCCCGCGGATATATTCCAGGAGAAAATCTGCCTATTAAATTTGACGAATATTTATCGATTGCTCGGTAAGTTATTAGCGGCTGGATGAGATTTACTTTGCGACAAAGCTAAAAGCTAAAAAAAATTAATACGAAATTGTACCCAGGATTATATTATTCGATAATATAAATTGGAAATATTAGGCTACATACAATTGGAAATGTTAGTATTTTCATTCTTGCCGGTTTTATACCCGTATCAGTTGCATTACAGACCCAATTAAACCATGATGCCTAACTGTCAAGGGCCAAACATCCGAACTAAAATTCGACTTTAACTTATCGAGAAAACTTATTAATGATATTGTAAACAGTTTCCATTCTTAGATTTTCCCAGCTGTCTAGCATCGAAACCTTTCCGTTCTTTACCAGTGGGATTGAGTCATGTTTTTCCCAATCAATTTGCCGATAGATGGAAATCGGAGTATACGTAGACGATTAGTATTGGTCATAAATTAAATATAAGTAAAAATATCGATATTAGACAATTAAACAACCAGATTAAAATGATATCGAATACACTAATTTTATGTTTCAGTTATATTTTGATGAGTCGAGTGCCCCATAAAGGACTAATGCTTCGGTTATCCCCGGTGCTTGCGTTATTAAACTAACATTATTAATTTAGAAAGACTATATTTTTCGTTTTTTATCCAAGTTTATTATCCATTTTTTACAATAGTAAATACCAACAAGAAAACAGTATCAACGATGGTAATATACAGGGTGGAAGAAAAGTTCTAAACCCCTACAAATAACTTGATAAATAACATAGATTTCAAAACTCTGTTAATGCTAACAAATAGGAAGTCATGGTTGGGCTACCTGATGGTAACCTTCAAATGAGCTGATTATGCAAATCTTATCTGAAAACCGTAACACATACAAAAAGTTTTCAACTACAAACGTGTTCAGCATTCAATTCTGAATACAATAAAAACATTTCATCAAAATCTGATGAATAGTTCGCCCAAAAATGAAACACTTATATCTAGCATAGGTGAATTCCTTGAAATGCCGAAGATCAGTTTGCCCACATATTGGAATTGATAAGGCCACCACAACTTTCATTCTTGTATAATTACTGTAGAAAATCTTCGAGACTGCATCATTACTGTTTGTGCAAAGATTTCCATTGACAATCGAGGCTGTGAGGAACTCCATTTAACATCATACTCAATTGTACTTGGATGTTGGTGGAAGGCATTTTCAACACATTTTTGATTAGTTTTTGCTTGTTGATTAGGCTCTGGTTTTCAATTTATTGATTTGGGGTGCTATGTTTTGGTGTTGGTTTGTTACTTACATGATCAGAAATCAATGTCAAAACCTTTGCGTGTATAAATGTTTTCCTTTCATTTTTGGGTGAACTATTCATCGGATTTCTTCGTTCTGAAGTTCTTTGAAGTTTTTCTATTCTGTTCAGAATTAAATTCTGAACACGTTTGTAGTTGAAAATTTCTCTCTATGTGTTACTGTTTATGAGATAGGATTTACAACTATCCTCATTTGCATAATCAGCTCATTTGAAGGTTACCATCGGGTAGCTCACCCATGACTTTCTATTTGTTGGCATTAACAGATTTTTGAAATTTATGGTATTTATCAAGATATCTTGTAATATGTCATCTAACCACACAGATTACTACATCTGAGGTCCATAATGTTTACGTTTTTGAATTCAATTTTAATGGTTAGATTAGTTTAGTTAGATTAAGCCGTCATATCCATGGAATATTCTGTATCTGGAGGAGGCCAATTAAAGAGCCCATGACAGGTTGGCCAATACCCATGATAGGGTCAACCGGATGGTTGAAGAATGAGGTTCAACGGGCCGGGCCCGGTTAGGTTAGGTTAGTTAGATTAAGCCGATGAGATATTCTCATCGGCTCTCATGAGATACTCTATATCTGGCGGCGGCCACTTATAGAACCCATCACAGGCTGGCCAACACCCATGATGGGGTCAACCGGTTGAAGGATGGGGTTCAACGGGCAGAACCCGATCCTCTCCTGAAAAACTGGAGGTGTGGGACCCGGATTTCAATCCGGTCTTCCAGGGTGATAAGCCACAGCTTTAGGTGGAGCAGGGCCTATTGCCCTTTGGACACACTGTCTTTAGTACTAAATGACCTTAATGAGACACGCGGCCATCCTGCCGACTACTAATATTCGTACATTGGATAATTGTAGATAATCCCCGAAAAATACAACTCTGTATTTACAATCATCACATATCTGGTGGCGTACAGTTGTAAAGTTGGTCAGTATCAACCAAAAAAGATTTCGAAGGTTTAGTGAATTGAAAATTGGAATATGTATGCAATTACAGTTTCTTGTGTTTCGCTAGGGCATATTGATATGAAAAAGTTATGGTGAATTAAACCAATAAGATTTTATTCAAATTGTCCAATATCAAGAGATGGTTAGGTTAGTTAGATTAAGACCATATCGGATATCCATATAGGAATATCGCCATATTCTCATGGGATATTCTATATCTGGCGGCGGCCACTTATAGACCCCATCACAGGCTAGTCAACATCCATGATGGGAGAAGCGTAAAAACTATATTATTTGTACAAAAAATATTTTTCTTTTTGTAATTCTGCTATAAGAACATGTTTTTTTTTATTTGTTCAATCTTTCAAACATTTTCCTTTGCAGAAATATAGAAATATTTCAACTGGATGGTTGAAGGACCCCTCCTGAAAAACTGGATGACCTGGTGTGCTTGTTATTTATACTTCATCATCGATATTCTGTTATTCCCAAAACTTATTGGCCACGGTTTTTACCATATGCAATAGAATGTATGATAAAAATTTTTATCTTTCAACCATCACAATACATTAGAGGAACGAAGATTAGCGTTAAAACACCGGCATTCGAAATAATTCTCTGCTAATTCCTGGGCGGGCCGGATGGCCGGGTTCAAATCCGGTAGGCCGGATTTGAACCCGGATTGCATTCGAAATAATTCTCTGCTAATTCCTGGGCGGGCCGGATGGCCGGGTTCAAATCCGGGATTTGAACCCGGATCCTCCACCGTGGTAAGCCAAAGCTCGGTGGTACGGTGGTAAGCTCCCACGTGGCCATCCGGCCCGCCCAGGAATTAGTAGAGAATTATTTCGAATGCCAGTGTTTTTAACGCTAATCTTCGTTCCTCTAGTGTGTTGTGATGGTTGAAAGATAAAAATTTTTATCATACATTTTATTGCATATGGTAAAAACCGTGGCCAATAAGTTTTGGGAATAACAGAATATCGAAGGTGAAGTATAAATAACAAGCACACCAGACAGCTAAAATTATGGTTAATTACACTGGCATACAACTAGACAACCCAATTACTTTATTTCATATATTTTTTCCATGGTTCTCATTGAATTCTTTATCCCAGTAGCTCTTAACAGGTAAATTTTAATAAAGCGTATATTAAGAACTGCGTGCATATTTTTTATTAGTTTTAATATTATATAAAACTGATATGATTTGAAATTTATTAATTTTTGCGTTCCTCCAAATTTTTTATGAGAAAAGAGTTCCGAGGCTCCAATAAAGTGAAGAATTTAGTGTTATTAGCTTCCCAATTATCCGTTAATTTATAAACGTGCAAATAAAACTGAATGCACCGAGGACGTAATTTTCGAATGTGTATGTTAGTGGACAAATACGAATCCGTTATCGTTATAGTTATGGATAGATTTTAAAAAACAACATACCCATCCGGATATGTAATAGGGTCTTGGTACCACAGACAGATTATTACTATTCGACCAATGGGAAACCAGAAGACCAGTTAGCAATTTAACCATCGACAGTGTAGAAAAGAATTAATGAAGAAGATATAGAAAATATTCTATCGATGTACAATAAATCAACATCGCATCCAGTGAGAATACGCATACAGTTTTAAATGAAATATTCCAAACGATTTTTAGAAAAAAAAAAAATCTATATTACGTAAAGAAGACATAATCCAAATCGTAACAATTCAGATCTATATTAACACTAAATCTATATTATTGGCCAATAGTTATATAGTATCTATTAATTATAAAGAAACAAACCGCGCCCTTTATTGGCTAGAAAACGTTCGGATACAATTTTTGGCCAGCCGAGCTAAATATATTCAGGGGCCCTTTATTGGCTAGAAAACGTTCGGATACAATTTTTGGCCAGCCGAGCTAAATATATTAATTCAGGATCGAAACGAGCCGAGGATTGAATTAGTAATTAGACTAGCCTACCGTATCGTACGAAACGTATATATATAGGCCTACTGTATATAAATATGAAGTATTAAAATCCATATTTATATATCATACCGAATAATATATATCATTGGCATTTTTAAATTAAATAAAAGTTGGAAAAATCTGATGGCAGAAATCGAATCATTCGACAACAGGAATGGTTCAATTTCTTATATCCGGATTTTCAAAATTCAGTTACAAAAATTTCTGTACTTTTACCTATGAGAAACAGCGCAGGCGAGTAACGGTTACTGATCTATAGTGGCAATCGAGTAATTAAAATATGGATGTTAAAACTGTTTTTTGCATATTTTACGTCCTTTCCAATCAGGGAGATTATTAAAGGGGCGGGGCCTGTTCCAACCACGAGCTGCACCCTCACGTGGAGGAGAAGCGGATGGTAAAGGACGGGGATCCCCGGACCGGGCTCAGTAGCCCGAAAAAAAATCCGGGACCAGACCCGAGCAGCGAACCCGGGTCAACCCGCGTGGCACGCCAACGCATTACCACTGGGCCATCCGGCCGACGGAGACTTTTACTATACAATATATGTTAAGTTAGTTTTAGTTAAGTCGCCATGTCGCACACGGGATATAATATATCTGGTGACGGCAACTTTTAGAGCCGATCATCGGGTGGCCCACAACCACGGGGCAGGGATGAATCAGAAAGTTAAAATACGGAAGAACTAAGCCGGATCTCTCCCAAAAATCCAGATATGGATCCCAAAATTGAACTCGGATCCTCCCAAGTGGTAAGCCAATGCTTTACTTCCGACAGACAGAAGGACCAAAGTGGGTAAGGTAGGCAGTGGGAATGGAACGGGACCGAGTAAAAAGTAGAGGGAAGTGGTTTGGCGCTGGGTTCCCCACACCACTCCGACCTTACCCGGGCTTAAATACGGCCTTTTCCTGGAACGAAAATAAAGGGAGAAATGGAAAAAGCGCTGGACACCAGCGGGTGGATTTCTTCCTTTCAGTCTACTCCGTAGAGCCAACCGCTCCGATTAATTTTTCGTCAATTTATAGCTTCCAAAAATTCCGTCATCGATGGAAAACATTAAAAGTAGCCGCTGGACAGCAATCTATACTAATTCCCGGTCGACGGAAATGAAAAGGCAGTTTTATCGACGAGATTTCATTACGGGTGTATCGACACCGCGGCACAAATCCGGGGAGTTTCGACCATCCGAGGAGTGGATGGGTCTGGAGGAGATAGCAGCCAACGCTGCAGCCGACTGTAGAAGAGACTCGGATCCATCCGGCGTCCTCTTCTTTTTACAGCCGAAAAAGTCGGCCGAAGACAAATCCGACAGAAAAATCCCGGTAGTTCACCCATCCATTACCGGTGACGTTGGGTTGGGAGAGACCAGATGCGCTCCATGCCAGGCTACGTCATCAGCTGTCACTCGGCCCACACCTCGGGATAATATCGAAACTCGACCCAGTTTTTAATCGATGAATGACTGGCCGTACTTACGGCCTAACCCGTGGTAAGAGGTAGGTTGGGTCCCCAATCCGGGACATCGGGTCCCACCGGGCCGCCTTCTAGACCTAGTCGAGTGGATGGATCTGTCCTATCCGCCGTAATGTAGTCGATAGAGTCGGGGTGGTGATGGAGAGTCCCCTCTCCACGTATAAGCCGCCGAGTATGACTAGCCCCTGACCAAAAAGCTAGGTACCAGAATATATCGTACCAATAAAATTCCCAACGTTTCCAAGTAGCTACAAATAATTATAGTAAATTTGGTGGAAAAAACATTTCTTAGACGAAGTGTCGAACTAACCGAAAAGAAGTCCAGCCGACCATCGATTAACTCCATATAGCCATTTAGCGTATCGGAACGGTTAATTTTAATTAACTGATGGACCGCGCAATATTTACCAAAGAATATTATTCCCAATTACGCGCATTTTTCTCCGCTGGTATTCCGCAAAATCTAACAAAAAAATTTAGGACCCTACGTTTTACCAAAAATTATCCTTTACCGTTTCTGATCGACATCCTAGCCGTCAATCGCATTTCCCATAAAAAACGCCAGTCCCGACGCACCATTCCGCCATCCAGTATAACGGCCCCTTTCGCTAGGCTAGACGAAGCGCAGGCTTTTCTGCCTGGCATCTCCCGGACATAGGCCCATAGCCAGGGCCCCTACAGTGATTGGGCCTCCAGGATCCTGGATTATCTGTCCGGAAAGCGTGGAATCTAGACGACCCCATCCGGTCCCGAAAGCATTCTTTAATTTCGGGCGGCTTTAAATATCATACAGTCGGATACCTAGTCTTTTTCGCAGTTGGGTGAGGAAGGTACGACGGTCCGTGCCCGGAAGAATCCGAGAAAATAAGGTCGAAAGAAACTGTTTCTTCTTCCAGCCACTATCGACACCGTCCGAAAATGACGACCGAGAGCGGTCGGACGATGGGCCTTCTTCTGGCCGATCATCCACCGTAGCCGTTATCTAGCGGGGAGAAAAGGGGGCGAAATACTCGGAGAAGACGGCAGCTGGTGGACAATTTCATTAAGTCATTTAGTTGGCCGAAATTCAATTCTCCGTTTCGACGTCAATCCGGCCGTCCGTGGCATAGTTTGTATCGACGGTCGGACGACCCGATGGGAAGTCCATCCGGTCCCAGCTAGCATTTCCCGGTATCTAATTTTTTGCCCAGCTTCCAAATTCTTCGGCCATCGACTAGCCCCACTTTTTCTCCTACTTATACTCCTCGATGTCTGGGTTTTTGTCTATACCAGCGCTTCTCAAACTTTTTTCGTTCATAATCCCATTTTCCATTACGAGATTTTTCGCCACCCCAGGTATTACATATGAAATAAAACATACAAGTAGGCTACATAAATCATTTATACACTTATTAAGACGAACACAATCAACCAACTACATTGAAAATTCGTATGTTGTCATACGTTAAATATTGGGCGTTAATGAAATTACATATAAACTGAAATTCGAGTGTTTGAATTTAATTTTTGCGACCCCAGCATTTCGCTTCGCCACCCCATTTGGGGATCGCGACCCGTAGTTTGAGAAGCGCCGCTCTATACCATCATTATATTATTAATAGTCAAAAGGCTGGCTGGCTGGATATCCCTTTTTCAGTCGAACTATCGTACAGATTTCTATAAAAAAGGTATGTTTAGAAAGATGTAATTTTTGCATATACGCGACAGCAAAATTATTTGTTGATTTTAATAATTTAAAACTAAAGAATAAAAATTACATCGAAATTGTAGTTCCTCTAAAAAGACAGAATTCGCGGATATCGCTGTAATGTAATAATGGATGCGATTTTCCAATTCTCTTTTGGATCCACTACACCAGTTCGGAGGTGTTTTTCGTCGTTGTATAAAGTTTAAAATTAAATCAAAAGATTATATTTCCGCTCATTTATACGAGCGGGTAATTTTTAAGTATAACTAATAACTGATCCCCGAAACGGATGATGCGTGGGTTTTATCACCAAAGTTTTCTATTCGGATCCTCTACCAGTCTAGTAACTCTATCTCCACTATCTCAGTCCCGACCCTACGGTACCGGTCATCCAATCGAGGGCCGATAGATGTTTAACGACTATTTAATTGCTTTCGGTGGTGCGACCGGTTCCTCCGACAATTTCCCTCGTCTCGGTTATTTATAAATTAACTTTTAATCCGAGACTAAGCCAAATGTCGGGGAGATGGATCCGAGTTAAGGAATAAACCCGGAAATAAAAATCCACTTCCGACTTAAATGGTTATTTCGCGATTAAATTAAATGCCCGGCGTTTTACAGCCGACTACCACTACGTTCCGAAGTTATAACCGGGTTAAGTAATTCCCGAGTCGCCGTTATCCGCCACGGTAACGGGCCAGGGACCGATGGGCACATAGGAGTAGTTTAAAGGCGCCACCAGCCATAGATTTGGACTAGTGCAAATAGTCTGGGACTGGGACGCCAGTTTTTCGCCATTCGCTTTCCATTTATGTCAAACAAATTTTGTTACCGGCTGCGGGTGGTCTACCGGCCTAACTACCTTCTCGGTCTCTTCCGGACCAGAGCGGAATCGGTCAGACTTCCCAGGCAGCTACCCCAAGAGAGACCGTAGCGGCGGAGGAGAGGCGTTCTCTGTTCCGCTCTGGTCGACTGGTATGGGCTGGCGGGCCCGTAACCCACCAAAAAGAGTGGAATTCGTTCGGAGCTCTTTATTTCCAGGTAGAAGGGAAAGCGTTCTTCGCGAAAAATCTTTTCGTACGGGTCTGTATCCCAATAGACATGGGGAGGGGATACAGACCCGAACGAAAAGATGCGGGCGGAAGAAACCTACTATTCTGACCAGCCATTTATCGGCGCATCCGGATGGAGTCGGCCCGACCCAATATCTGCGATGGATTTCGGTCCTCCGGAACAAAAACGGAGAAAGGAAATTTCTTTCCCCTCGGGCGCGTTAACGACGGGTGGGGAGTAGGCCGCGGCGCTGCTTCCGACACCCAGCCCGCCTTTCGTCTGTACCGTAAAATAGATGACTCCCCAATTTCGGCATATCGATGGGGCCGTACTAACCGCTCGACCTACCGTTTCATCCACCGACGGATGAAATCACTAAACCGGATGGGGTGGAAACCGGTATCCTTCTTCCGCTTCGCTACTTTCTTCCGGCACCCAGTGTATGGGAAAAGAAGACGGGCCGAGCGGAGTGACCGCGGTTCGGATGAAAGTCGATTTTTCTTGAGGGGAAACAGCCGATTAAACGGCTGACGGTGCCATCCAACGGTCGAACTGTCAAACGGTCCAGAAGGCCGTGGACTGACTCCGGATTTTAACCGGGACCATACTTTAGAATGGTGGCTACGACGCCCGATAATGCTACGGTTCCTTTGGCCGATATTTTACTCTTACCGGATTCATTAATATATTTACCGTGGTAGACTACCGGTGGAATCCGTCCGTACCCACAAAAATCCTAAAGTAGGAAGACGCGCTATTAAAAATAACTGGCTGACCATACCCAGGGAATTTTTGTTACGGAAATCAATACTCGGTTAGGGCATTTTTACAGTTTTTATATAAAATTGATTAAAAAATATTTCGTATCGCCATTAAAATAAAAATATCGGGAACGGACACGCCGATGATTAGATGAACAGTCGCGTAACTTCGGTTACGGCCACGTATCAAACCGGTAACATTATATTTGACTTTTAGAAACCGCACCCACCGTGGAGTCGATGGAAAAGTGAAGAGGCGGACCCGAATCGAAAAACTGGAGGCGCTATACCGGAATGAATACGAAATTTCCAGACTATCGGCCGTGGTTCACGGTCGGGCCATCCGCTATAAATTAATTAAAGTAATTTTTGGTCCCGTAGGACGAGAACGGAAAATCATGGAAGAGAATAGAAAATTCTCTGGCTCCAGCTTAAACTATATGGGAAATCGGAAGACGCTGTGGTACCATTTATGTACTCTCCGGTGGTAATCTTCCCACCGGCCTTCCCCCTTCGACTTTGGATTCTCGGATTCTGGCTGTAAATGCCGAGGCGTGAATACCAGATGCGGTCCCGTAACCGTTTGGTTCGTTCGAGACCCAACCATTGGTCATTTTGCCAGAATGTTCTAGAATTACATGAAAAAAAATATACACGGAAATCATTCACCACCGTTCGTACTCTTAGAAATAAGAAAGAAATATGGAAACGGAGACCGGGAGTGGTAGCGCTGTCCTACCGGGCCGAAACATAAAAAATTCCGACTCGGTTTGGTTTCGATCCACTATCCTATTGGTCTCCGTAGCGAAAAGGAGTGGGATTCGAAACGAGGACGGACGGAAGAAGCTTTTGTCCGCTCTTCCCCATCCACCGCCTTTGGGTAGCTCCCAATTTCCAAATCAAAAGTTTCGTAGTCTTCTTCATCGAGTATTCATTGTTTAAGGGAAGACAGGAAGAAAATTCGCTTAACTAACGATAATTTATTTTCCGGTAACCAGGACGCCTACTCGATTCTTACATCTTTGTTGATCCGAATGGCCGGGCGTTAATCGCCTACCCGATTTTCGGCACTTAATTTTTGTAATCGGCTAAAACAACCGTTCGACGTAAGGAATGGGTCGGATTACGGTACTCGATCTCCGAATCTCTTCCACTCGGAGAAAATCTGGTCGGGTAGATTTTCTGACCTGGGAAAGCAAATGGCACCGTCTCGGGGTAATACAGGATAACAAACCGCTTCCACCACCGATTAACTCTCCGAGGATTAGAGATTTCGTTCCCTTTAAAATGAAACTTAAAACAACAAGTTGGATACGATTTTCGTAGACCGGATTGGTGGAGAAAAAGGCCCGGTCTACCCTACTCACCAACTACCGGATCCATACCGCTAGTCGCGGCCGAGTCCCGAATTCGGGATTTTCTCCACCGGCTCGACCCCTCTTCGGAATTCGACCGCCGCCCACTTTCCACCGGTGGAGGGGCACTCATCGCTTAATTGAAACCTCGGGCCGATCGAAAGACGGAGAGTCGACGGTATAGCTTTAGAAGAAAGCGGAACCGCGGCCCGAATATCCGGTCTAGCGTCGATTTAACGGTAGTAATTGTAGACGGAAGTACCCAGACCGCGGTAGCTCGGCCTTCCGGGGATGGCTGTAAAGTATGGGGACGAGAAACGACGTTAGGCCAGCCAGACGGCTGGGCCCGGAGACGCGAAAGGTGGGGTGGTCTCCTTTTCCCAGATATCGGTATGGCGGACGGACGAAATTCCGTGGTGAGTGGTACGTGTGGTCGGTATCGCCACCGCCGGCGGCTTTCTTCTCCGTTTCAGATAAGAAGCACCTTCCGAGAGGAAAGTACTTTGGGCGGAGCGCTAATGAATTTTCCGGCCCGCGCCTCGCCCGGCCCATTAGGTCCCGTTATCGCCGCCCTGCCCGGGGCGCGGAAGAGCCGATAAGGTACCGCTCTTCTTCTGACCGCCCGCTCCACTTCCGCTTTGCATAATTGATGAGCGGCGGAGAATTACAGAGCGGCGCGTTTCGGTCTGTCCGGGTTATTAGTAATCGGCGAACCGATGACGCGCGGCTCGGCTTTTACCCCGACCGGCCAGCCGGTGAAAGGGGCGTCTCGTCTATCGGATTTCCGTTGGGGGCCAGGGGCGTGGTCCTCTCCTCCCCGGAGATGCTCCGCTTTCCGACACTTAGCCGGTCAAAGGCGCCGACGCCTCCCCTCTTCTAATCATCCGTTAGCCACCACAAAAACGACGACTGCGCCCTTCCCTATTTCCTACACTTTTGACGCCGGTCCCTCTACCGCTATTTAATCGCCGTCCCCTACGCTGGTCCGCGGTCCGTCCGCCTTTTTACCCAGGGGCCCATCTACCCCTAAACCGTACGTCGACTGTGTTTTTAACGAGTAAATGTCGTCTCCATTTTTCTCCGGCTGACGGCCCCCAGCCCCCTCCCGTCTTTTCCTTTAACGCCTGGAAGTCATCTTCCCCGCATTATCGCTCGTCCTTTTTGTCCGTTTCGCATTTTGTGGCGGCGGCTTAAAACCGTTGGGTGGCCCGGCCTCTTCCCTTCTCTAAATATATTAGTTTGTCTTATCGAATGGCGGACCCGTCTTCGGCGTAACCTCTCCAAATGTATTCGATATTTTCCGGTACCATATTTTTAATTCGAAATGGACACCATTACACTCGATCGTTTTAGGGATGGGTAGGGGGCAGTTTTGGTACCTGCAGTGAATTATTTATTTATTTGTGCCGACAAAAAGAAGTACGAAATGTATGTTAGCGCCAGCAGCGCGTTTAAAAGCGTTAATCGCTCGGTGATACGTGGAAAGATTTAAAATGGGATTTCAAATAGTTATTAGAATCGTAGCTACACGGCTGACGAAAATTCTGGTGTTTTGGCTATTCTGGAGAATGGTTTACGTAATACGTCGGCTGATCTATAATTTTTAGTCGGAACACGGTTGACTATCCGGTTATTCGGTATTAAACTGTTAGTAAACTTCTCCGATCGATCGATATCCTGTCAAATATTCCGTTATATACATTTATATAAATACGGTAAATAAATAATACCCACGTAAATATAAAGTAGGTTTTAAGCGTTACTTTGGTCCCCCAAATTTTTCTGTCTCGGCAATGGGTTTTACTCTATCTGTTTCGGAGGTTCTCCACTTTAAAATAACGGATCTAGTCTTCCTTCGATTAAAGTGTAGATTGTTTGGATAACACCGAATGGCGTCCGTCTCTGGCTACCGCCGATCTGGCTATTAGATTCTACGAAATAAATGAGACGATTGGGAAGAAAACCCGGGAAACGCTATGGCTAGCGGTGGTAATGATAAATTTCCTAGGGACTGGTTTCCTTCACCTTAATTAATGGATTATTTATTTCTCCCAACCGAAGTTCGGATTCGGGGTCGCGAAACTCGTCGATTAGTCTATCAAAAATGAAAATCGTCCGCCGATATAATGGGAGAAACGGAACGGAACACGGTCGACCTAGCTACCTCGACAGAAAAATTTAAAGGTCCGCTGGAAAGAATCGATGATTTCGTTACTTATAGGTTCTCTCGAAAATTTAAATCGAAAATCTACTCGGAAAGAACATTCTGAAAATCAAAATGGTAAAGTAACCCGTTATGTAGAACAGATATAGACGCTTGGTCAACGGTTCTAAAAAATCGATACAAGCGGAATAGGTATCCATTTCCTTTGGAAACTCTGTTACCAAATGTCGTTGCGGTAGTATGTTTACCACCGTACCGCCGCGTTTCTGTATCTTCGTAGTTTATTCTGTGGATTTTAGAATATACGCGAGAATAAATAACTTTTTCGAAAGTATCACTCGTCATCGAAGGCGATAAGAATTAGGATTATTAAAAAATAAGAAAAGCGGATTCGCGCATTTTTCCATAGCTTCGAATATCCGGCGGATGGGTCCCAGTTGGGGCTTAAAAGCGGTAGCGTATAGCCGTGTGACATATGTATTCGTTCCGAAGTCGGTCGTCCCGAGACTACCATTTAAGCCAGTCGGAGACGATTGTTTCGGAATATCCAGGTTATTATCCAGAATAATTACTACTTTGTTATACCACTGTTAAGCCGCTTAATTACTATTTTGTTCAGTGTTGAGCCGCTATACTTATACCTAGCCAAGATAAATTATTGGCTTAGTTCTTTTACCAAAAAAATCGTTTAATATATTAAATTTGAAAGTTTTCTTGGTAGTGAGAAATTTATGAGAAAATATTATTTCTTACAAGTCGCCGTACGGGGAACGACAGAACCATCAAAATGTATTTAAATGGGAATTATTTTTTAGTGGGTTTGAACTTATTACAGTTTATGGAAATCTGAATTTATCGGCCGGGCTACATCCGAACTATCTACCCACACAATTGGTTTTTCTTCGTCCTACTGTCTCGTCGTTTAATTTGTACTAATTATTAAATCTTTTCGGGTGAGGCTTTGTTTCCCGTTTCGGCATTCACCTCAAATTTATCGGTCGATAAGTGAACGAGTAGTTTCATCTGTATCCGAGACAAACAATTCGTTATCAACGGGTTATTTTCGCTATTAATAACTTAGCCATAGTCGGATAGACTCGGGCCGTGATAAATTAATGCCAGCCGCCACCATACTAAATTTAACTGGATTTCGGCAACTTTTTCTTTCCAATCCATTCGCGCTTCCGATTATTACCCATTTCAGACTTAATTGGTGTTCGAAAAATTTACCATAGGGCCGGGCCGGGTCCATACATCCCCTCCACCAGCATCCGGCCGATCCGTACGCCGAGGGTGGGCAGCCAGTGAAGGGCTGGTTTTGTTCCTCTTAGCGAGTGAAAAGTAGCGTCATTTGTCGATAAAAATATTCGAAGGGATCTAATTACGCTGTTTGATGATCATCCGCATTATAGCGGAATATTTTCCGAATAATTTTATACGGGGGATGGTAGTCTGACCCGTTCATTTCCGTCTTATAGCGCGACTGATCCTCCGCTAGAATGGGCAACGGGTGGTCAAAAACCTGAAATAGTCCCCGCTTTTGATTTTGTCATCGACGACTGATTAACTAGTGGAATTAAAACATGGCGGCTATTCGTATCGGTGGCCGGCTAGCTGGAATGTAGATGACGGAAATGATCGGGCTAAGGCCGATCCCCTGGAAACAGCTGCGAATGCGTGTTCCGTTTCAATCTCGGATAAATATCCAGCGCGCTTGCAGAGGCAGCCGCGACTAAAAATATCGACTTTATCCAAAGATCCTGATATTAAATTTCGGGAAAAGAAGAGTTTAGAGGGAATAAACTTGATTTTGGTGGTTAACCAGGTAGGCCTACTAATTCTTTCGAGATGTCGAGAACCGACCTGAAAAGTGAAAATGTATCCAGTTTATTAAAAATCGATGGCTATTCGAAAACTGTCTTTAAAATTACCACGTAGAACGCTAGCAATTAAGTATATACAATTTTCCTATAAAACAATTTGCGATGAACCTGGTTGCGCAGAAATGCGCAACCAGGTTCATCGAATTGTTTTCTAGGAAAAGACACAACCATAATAAATAAATATATATATACATTGTTTATCTACGTCACGCCTAACTGAAAAACGAAGCCTATCTCTAAGACAGAAAACGGGTCGGAAAGCGTGAGTTTTGTTTCGAAATATTTCCCGTCTTATACACCAACTTTATTCTTTTTTCTGCGCAGTTTTACGCCGCTTTACACGGTTCACGCGCGGTATTAAACGGCGGGATATACCAATTCCCATCACTGGCAGGCCGTTCACACCCCTGGGGTCAGCCGTCGGATGGAGGATGAGATCAACGGATCGGGTCCGTTCCCTCCCGAAAAAATCAATTTCATCCATTATATTCTTCGGCCCACAGCGAAAGAAAATAGAACTACTGTACTGATAAATTTAAAATATTTCTGTCAAAATATTTCCAAGTTAAACAAAACTCTAATAAAGAAATAAAATAAATATATCGATACGGCCGTGGCCAGACGGATCTGTCTATGGATGAAAATGCCAATATTTGAGCCTTCTGGGCTGGCCTTAATCAAACATAAATAGGCTTAATATTTTATTATAAACTGTAATATAAGTAAAAATGATCGTTTAGAATTTCTAAATTTAGTTTTAAATGCCAGTCGAGTAAGTTTACTACAGGCTGAATTTTGAACAAGTAATAAATTGCTCTTGGCACTTATCATATCAGCGCCTTTTCATTTTTTCTCTTTAACTTGCGTGTGGTTTCACACCGGAAGTGGTTTTGGGAATATGAATTTTTCGATAAGTAGTTATATACTTTAATAAAAATAAATTCGATAAAAACTTCAGAAGCGTGAACTCGTTTTTAACGTAATAGAAAATACGCTTACCAACATGCGATGGCACTGTATTTAGTTGTTGGACTGTGTTAACTTGTCCCTAAGCATTATTTCCTGTTACGTTAGAACCGGGTTCACGCTTCCTTCGAATTTGTGTATTCGTGTTTCTACACGACCAATAAATTAAACCTTCTGAAGTTATTATTTAATTTATTTTTTATAACGGTCGAAGCGACGAAAACAAAGACAATCGAAAAACAGCATAATATAATGAGTGAGACAGAGAATTTACAGGTAGATACGGAAAGAAGATTTATATTATCGGAATACGGACAATATTCGGCCGAATATATCAATGGCGGAAAAATTCCAGGATGATAGAGTACGAGCGCCAGTATTATTTAATTTTCCAAACTCTCCTGTATCCACGTTGTCTGTGCATTAACCGGTTTATTTTTTCAGATTCTTCTATTAAAGGAAAATTTATAATTTCAATATTCTTTGTTGATATTCATCGTCACCAATTCCCATACGAATTACTTTAGGAAAACTAACCAATTAGTCAAACTATTGCCATGAATGAACAGTAAGAATGTATTTTGCCTACTTCCACTAAAAACCATTATGATATTATTTCGTATAAGTGAATTTATTGGACCATCTGATAAATTAATCCCATGATGAAAATGGGTAAGTATCGAAACAAAAGTCGGTCGGATGGGCGCCTATTAAAGCTGTGCTTACCATCCTGGAGGATCCACACCTTCAATTTTTAAGAGTGACCCAGGTCCGGCCCGTTGAATCTCTTTTCTTCAACTATCGTATTGACTCCGGCTCTATAAGTGGCCGCATGCAGATACAGAATATCCCATGATGCTAGGACGGTTTAATCAAACTAACCTAACTTAACCTAGCCAACAGAAAGAGACCGTATATGTTTCTTGGGCACTTTCTATCAGTCATTACTTATTATTCCTGGTCCACCTTTCTTTTCCTAGTGAGCTACCACATTTCTCTTGGTAGGAACTTCTCATCTTTTCTTACCTTTCCTTTGTTTTCTCACTTCATTTCGTTTTCAAAGGCTAGAGTACAGCCTTCTCTTCTTTGCCTCACTATTGGTGCTGGTCCGTTAACAGTCATACTAGATCATATGCTAAGAATTATGTATTTTTTCATACGTCGTATTGGATTGGTGGAAGACTCAGGTTCGATTCTCGGGTTTCATTTCTTTGAAATATTTATCATGGGATCGTGACCTGGCCTATCGATCTACCTTCTTCACCATCTGGCTGACCCTTCCGCACAGGGGCAGCGGAAAGGCTTGTTTCGCTGAGTTACCGTACTACTCTACCCGAGTAGAAAGTGGCGACTTCTATTCTCAAAATGACATATCCTTCCTCTATTGTTTTAGGCCGCTTTCCAACCGGAGGTTACAAATGGCTGCCACTCCAGTGTCCACTACTGTCCACCTCATCAGTTACGGGGTTGATTTCGGCCAATGGATGGGTCAATCCACCAGGCACCGACTCCTCCCGAAAAAAATCTGCAGGTTTGGGACTCGTCAATTGAGATTTGGAAGATCCGGAAAATCCCAATCCCAATTCTCAGATCCTACACCTTGATTTTTTCAGAAAGATCCGGGCCCGGCAAATTGAACGAAATTCCACCCCTTATGGCGATATCATCAGGACAGTGATGATCCGGAATATCCGTCTGTTAGTATCCTGCGAGTGAAAAACTGCGGTCATAATGGAATCAGTCAGAACGTTGAAATTATGGGGTTCGGAATCAGATTGAAACTCTCATGAAAACTGAAGGTGTAGGACCCGGATTTGAATCTGGATCCTTCAGGATGTTAAGCCACAGCTTTAAATGAGGAGGCTTAACCGATATTCATTACAGAAGAAATTATATTGAATATATACTATAAAACGGAATAATTACAATATATTTATAGATTTTAGGCTTCATTCAAAAAATTTCATCTAGCGTCCAAACATTTCGAAAATAATAAAAATTCCGTTTGTTTATAGGGCCTGTATTAGTCTTCTTCGGCTTTTCAATGTTAGCCCAAGGACTGGCGACTTTCTGAAATATTCAAATGTTACGCTATTCGGCTAACATCTCAATTGGTCAAGGATAAGAGGCTAATGTACCGCCATGTTTAAATGTTTGGTGCTAGTGAGTAATGTGACATTAAATATGTGAAGCTTATGTACTTAATATGACATTACTGCGGCCGGATGCCGAGTGGTAACTCTGTCGGCGTGCCACGCATGAGGACCCTGGTTCGCGCCCCGATACTGGTATCTCCTGAAAAGTTTTTTCGGAGTGTTGGGCCGGCTATCCCAGTCCTTCATCATCCTGTCCCCTCCACGCTTGTGGGTGCGGCTCATGGTTGGAACTGGCCCCGCCCCTTAGTAATCTCACTGATCGGGAAGGAGCGTATAATATTCAAAAAAAGAAATATATGCCATTACCTACTAACTTCAAACCTTGTGTAGGTAATGACATAAATTACTACCATATTTCATAGAAAATATATTAAGTGTATTCGTTAAAGAATCTCCTCGCCTCAATGGACATATTCAACAAATAACATATTCATTGGAAGTGGAAATATCTTCCTTTACCTTTACACCGTCGCTTCTCATTGAGAGAAATTTTGTACTTATAATTATACATGCATTCTCATTCATTTATTTTTTTAATTTATATATTAGCAATATTTTCTTATAAACACAATACGGGAGTATTTTTCAAAAAATGAGAAATTCTCCGAAATTCATGAGAAATTCTGTTGGCCAGTGCATGGTCGAAATATATCAGCATTTTTTTGGTAGAATACCAAAGCCTTTCCGACTTTAATGATATTCTGTCCAAGTAGAATACCAAAAATTTTTTCCTTACTTTCCGGTCTTGAAAAGAAAGAATAAAGTTTTGTTATCTACGATTAAGCCGTGTTATATACGTCTTTCCGATACGGCAATACGGGAGAAGCGTTATAATTTATGACTGGATAAAATTGCCGGCTGTCGACAAAATTATCCAATTTAAAATAATAGGGTTAGGTTAGGCTAGTTAAATTAAGCCGCCATATCCTCCTGTCATATTCTATCTGGCGGCGGCCACTTATAGAACCCATCACAGGCTGGCCAACACCCACGATGGTGTCAACTGGATGATTGAAGGATGGGGTTCAACGGGCCGGGATCTCTCCCAAAAAACTGGAGGTGTGGGACCCGGATTTGAACCGAGATCCTGCAGGGTGGTAAGCCAAAGCTTTACCACGCGGCCATACGACCGACTAAAAATAATAAGAATTTGGTTAATTTAATAATGAAAAATTTCTTATTTCAGCCTAAATAATACAAAACATTAAAACAATAATACCACCTCTAGTGAGAGCCGACGCGCTATGAGATCTGTTATCTGTTGTGTGTAACATTAAATACTCACAAATAAAAAAAGTAGGAAGTTATTCGATGGACAAACTTCCGCTGGGTTACATTCGGCTATGTTAGTTAAGCCTCCGTATGGCAATTGTGGTATTCTGTATCTGGCGGCGGCCACTTTTACAACCCACCGTTAGCGGCGCCGCACTCACGGTAGAATCTAAAGTCACTCTATGCTCCTATAGAGAAATATGGACACGCTTTTCCCTAGACTTTGCGGACAATGGAAGCCTTTCACTGATTATCTCCGTGTCAGGCAGGCACTATAACAAATGTTGTTAAGATAAATTTGGCAACATTGGGGCAACAGCCTGCTTGTCTCAACCCCTCAAATAGTGGCTATTCGAGTCATATAAAGGTAGCAAGCACACTTACATTTCGTATTTATTCTAAAAAAAATAAAGTAAATTAAGACTTTTTTTATTAACAATTATAAACCGGACTATAGTGAAGCCCGTACTATTTGAAACCGGATTATGCGAGATATTGTTGTATGTGAATTCAAGATCGCGGATGATCTGACATCGCGGGCCGCACTTTGGGAACCCCTGTTTTACAGCAATAGATGCCTGACGCGTTTCAACTAATAGAGGGACTTTTCGCGAGCGTTGTGACATGGTGAAACTTTAACAAAACCTAGTCTCATGGAAACGATCTGTCTTACCATCTTAAATTTTCTATAACCTAAGTGTGAACCAGGCTTAAAGAAACACATGATTAACCGGTTACAAATGAATCCAGAGAGGTTTTACTATAGTATAGTATTGATGAACTTCGGGATGTAAGTGAAAATAAATGCCCAATTGAAAGAAAAAAACGAAAACATAAAATGTGGAAGCCGAGGTATAGGGATGAGAAACGCTGTCTCAAATCATTAAGTGTTTTATTTATAAAATGTTCGAATTACTTATTAATTATTGTTAAACTGAATTTGGCTACATGTGGCGGTGGATAATAATTTACAGTTATCTATATATAATTATCTAAATCATTTCTTAATTCGAAGATGTCTGGTTACGCAGCTTTTGGTTGTAGTAATAGAAATAGTTCGTTTTCTATATTTCCGAGCGAAAACTTTCCAACATGCCATAACATTGGCCCACATCTAATTCATGGGTTCCCAAAGTTTTTCCTAGGAGGACCAGGCCAACATCTAATTCAGGGGTTCCCAAAGTTTTTCCTAGATGGACCAAATTATAAATTCCAAAATATTTGGCGGGCCAAAAAAAGTGTTATGGAAAAATATGTTCAAATCGATAAAAAGTTAGATACAAGGGGAAGATTTATACTAATTTTATAGCATAGTTGTTCTTTATTTATGATAATAATTACTTTTTATTATAAACTGTTTAAAATAACACATTTCAAAAAAATTAAACAAAAATAACTAAATAATTTCAAATAAAAAAGAAAACAATAATAAATTCATCGATCTGAAGTGTGTAACGTGTGCAGTTTTTAATAATATTATTGAGTCTTGGTTCTAAGTCGGTTGAATGTATCCTTAACACCGCTTGTAAAAGTTTATCAGTTAATTTTGATCTCAATTTGGAATTATTAATACTCATGATGGAAAAAGTTTTTTCACTTTTAGTAATTTTAAAACAAGTTAAGTACTTTATATTATACATCTATTGCCCAGATTATTTTAAAAACTTGTCCAAGCGACTTATGAAAATAAAATGTTACTTAAATAATTTATATTGTGTAATTTCTAGCATGAAAATTTGGCAGTCTCTGTTTCCGTAGCACTAATGGTAACATTGTATTTTTTCCCTATCATATCTAAATACCATTAACTTATAAAACAGTGTGTATTTAGAATTTTTTATCCGGCATTTTTTTATTTTTTTTAACCAGGGTTCTCCAGAGTGGAAAGCCGAAGCGTTTCCACGCGGCCAATCCGGCCGACTGTAAGTTTCACTTTACATGCCCCTGGTGGATTAACGAGGATAAATAAAATATCAAAAGGAATATTTATTTAAACGTTTCTATTTGCGGATGGCGGATAGCGTCTTATCAGAGTTTGCATATTACATTAACTAGGGGAAATCCTTTCCGTTAAATTTCTTGGCAGTCAGCGAGGGTGGCGGCTTAACGGGGGCGTCATATCGGGGTTTGACTGTATTTAGGTTCGTGTTAATCTCACGATGCGACGCGACGCGCCATAGAGCCGGTTCCCACTTGAGCTGTCGAGTCGCAAACGTCGATAGGCCCGCCATTGGTTTCCATTCAATAATTCAATTCTGCATATGCGGTAAACGACTACCGACATCAATAGTCAGTAAGAATAAGAAAACGTCAATTACTTTTGGTAGATTTCTACTGCTTTGATTGGTTATCTCTGCAGCTAAATGCACGATTGAGATGTAGATGTTGCTAGCACTGAACTTCAGTGTCACTATTAAATAACTGCACAGTCGTAAGGTGTTGCTATGGAAACGAACGCCGAGTCACTGAGTTTCTACATTTGCTCGGACATCGGCACAAGTGTGAACCGGCCTTAACTCAGCAAACAATCCAGCAGTTTCGATACGGCCGTTCATTCGGCGCTGGATGTAGTTCGCGACGCCGCGCGCTCACCCCAGGCAAATCAGTTCGATTATTATTTATCCCAGAGCCGCCGAGAGAAATTTTCGGACCCGTGACAAGTCTGTGGTCCAGGACCCACTTAAAAAAGTGCATCACTTTGGTTTAATAAAAATCTTTCATGAGATTCAGTAACGTAACTAATCAATATATTTTTTCCTGTGTGGAATAACACAGCTTTCCACCAAGTTGGTACTAAGCGATAGGTTATTCCAGTGCCCACCATAGGCTATGTATACCCTGGGTGAGATTAGCCGTCAGGTGAAGGATGTGGTTCAACAGGTAAATCCAGATCCGTTTTGAAAAACTTTGTAAGTATGAGATCCGGGAACTAAACCTGGATGCACCAGGCACAGCACGCTCCTACCGCGGCCGAACATCCTAAAATTGACCTTTTGAACTGTTTGATAAGTAATTTTGTACTTATCAAACAGTGTTATATATAAAATAGTTTATTTTGGCACAACTGCTTTGGGTGGTAAACATTGCGTTCTGGCGGCGGCGTGCGAACTATTGGATACGTTATGTGACACATCGAGGCCCGACGGTCAGGCCCTCTTCGATGCCGGGCCCGTGACAAAAGTCTCGAATGTCACCCCCTCTCGGCGGCCCTGAATTATCCTAATAATAACTGTTCAATTGATGTAATTTTTATATAACTGACATCACCATTCTTAATTATTTATTCATAATTTTTCATTTAAAAAAGTATTAAACTTGTTTACTGTAAATTAAGGATAACGCAATTGTTTTAGCTATCACTATAAAGTTGAAAATGTTTTATGTTATCGCTACTGATATTGTTATTTTCACAGCATTCCTTCATTCTTATTAATTTAAAATTCATAATTTTAGTAGAATACTGAAAAAACGATCGGTCAACTCAGTTGATCAAAATTTTTGACGCTGCTAAATGTTCATAGTTGATCAATAACGAAAATAAAATGGGATTAAGTATCATAGTTGTTATATTATTATTATTATTTATTATTATCACAATTAATTATTATTAATATATTACAGATTGAGATAGATGCTGAGGTAACATTATAATGTAATGTTACATTATACTGTAATGTACATTACATTATAATGTAATGTAGCACATTACATTAATAAGTAATGTGCTACTTATTAATTATTATCACAATTAATAAGTAGCACATTTCAATCAGCATCTATCTCAACCTGTAACTTGAGCAGATGGTATACTGACTTGTGAGTAGATTTACTGCAGTAACAAGTTTTATTTGATACTTAAATTAAATTCATTAAATCAGTTATTGGAATAAAGAATATGCAATTAATTTTTATCTAATTTATTTTATTATTTATACAAATACAACATTAATAACATATTCTGTAAAATTAAATGAGCAATTCTTAAATAAATTTTACTAGATTCTTATATGAAAACATTAAAAATTTATTTACATTATATGAATTATATTATTTCATAAAAGTTTAATAATTTATATTTATGTTTATCATATGATTATGTTTTTTAAAATAACATATTTTTATGATAAATTTGATACTTTGTTTATTGCCATTCAAAAATTAACCACTGTATTCATAACCTATCAATGTCCAAACCAGAAACTGTTGGTTTTAATAGATAACACATGGTTATCATGTATTTAAAAAAAATTTAATTTATTTAATATTTATGGAGTAATTCAAAAATTTTTCTATTTTTACAAAATTGGAATGATAAATTTTGTTTTTTCTTTCTACCACCAGCCATTCTTGTGGTTGTTTCCATTTCCATTACTTTCACCATTCTTATGATTGTTTCCATTTTCAGCGGGCATCGAACTCCAGATTTCTCTTTCGTTTAGAGGTTGAATTGGTCGAACTAAATCTCTATCTCTATCTTCGGGTTTCAACATTTGTAATCTTTTGAACATTTCCAGCTGAAAGAAAAGAATTATTTTTTAAATATATTCATTTATTGCATATAAGATGATTAATACTATCTATTGTAAAAAATGAGTTTTATCGAATTTTTTCTTTAAAAGCAACATTCTTGCCGCGTAGTAAAGTTTTGGCTTACCACTCTGGAGGACCGGGTTCAAATCCGTGTCCCATACCTCCAGTTTTTCAGGAGGATTCCGGAGCCCGGCTCGTTGAACTCCATCTTCAACCATCCGGTTGACCCCATTACGGGTGTTGGCCAGCCTGTGATTTCAACCATCCGGTTGACCCCATCATGGGTGCTGGCCAGCCTGTGATGGGCACCATCCGGTTGACCCCATCATGGGTGTTGGTCAGCCTGTGATGGGTTCTATCATCCGGTTGACCCCTTCACGGGTGTTGGCCAGCCTGTGATGGGCTCTTTCCGGTTGACCCCATCATGGGTGTTGGCCAGCCTGTGATGGGCTCTATGAGTGGCCCCGCCGTATATCCCTTATGCGATATTGCAGCGTAACCTACCTAACATAACATAGCACTCTTACAATTTCATAAGTATCGAAAATAATCGGTAGAAATATGGAAAAAATTTTGTTTTCCTCTGCCTTTGTACGCATAATGAAAGATTCCACCATTACATTCCTTCCTTTTTTATATATTATTTACATTTATGTATCAGTGAATTACAGTCTTACTTCGGCTTACGCGTTTTTGACTTAAATCGATTTTTTTGCTAATAGGAAAAACAAAACTCTACTAAAGACTGGGTTTCACTGGTGTAAAAAGCGATGTAAATACGTCGGTGTATCGATGCTGTTGATGTCACTTCCCGTATATTGCTAGACGCTGCGTCTTTACGCCGAAGTCCATTCTTGTTTAACTTTCTACGCTTCGTACAAGAATCCATTGACCATTCGTCCAATTACGGTATGAGCGGATTATTGAAACTTTGTTGTTCTCTAAAACAATATATGTCACATATTCATACAGTTCTTTAGATTTTGAATTTTGCGATTACAAAACAATGATATTCAACAACTTTATAAATGAGCCATCGATAAATAAAGCAGTTCTTATGTTTCACTATCTATATTGAATCCGCAAACTTCAAATGACGTCACAGTAATTGGTCAATAGCTAAACGACGTTGTTTATTTATGTCGCATCGTATGCTCGATGTTTTTTGTGCGACGCATTTACGTCAGAGTATTGACGCCGCATTCAATGAGACCCAGCCTTAATCTCAGCATATACAATTGTACTGCACGTCAGTCAGTACATTTATTAATAACTCATAAAATCACCTAAAACCCAATAAAAAAATCATATAAAAATGAATAAAATAATAATTAAAATATGCAAAATAATTTATAGATTTATTTAAAAGCTTAAAAATATTATCATCGACGTTATGAGTGCTTTATAGGGGATCTAGGTCGTTTTTTAAAGAGTTTATTCGACTTACGTTGCGAGTCTTGGAAGGAAATAACGAAGTACTCTGAGGAATGACTGCATTTATATAAGGATTGGGATAACATATTTATATATGTTATCCCAATCCTTATAATCCTTATAACTTCTTTTTATGCATACATCGTTACATATATGCAGTGAAATATCCCAATTGTTATCTTCTCTTTTTGCATATACTAATAGTATAGGCTCTGCCAGTGAATCGGGCGATTTGATGTTCCATGATGTTCCAATGAATAACAGTCTCTACTTTCAACAGGATGGGGCCACAAGTCATACTATAATCACAATGAACGTTTTGCACTGACTTTTCTCTGGACTCCCCATCTCTAGATATGGGGACATCGAATGGCCAGCACGATCATCAGAGTTGAGTGTGTGAGAGTTTTTCTTGTGGAGTCATATGAATAGCGTAGTGTATTGTCCACCAATACCTCTCACAACTGAAGAAATGAAGGTGCAGATACAGGAAGAGATTTCAAGAGTAGGTAGAAATTATATCGGGCTGTGAGAAGTTTTCGCGATCGGCTGGTTGCGTGCCTGCATCGAAATGAAGGAAATCTTGAAGATGTCATTTTAAACATTAATGTTATCAGTGGAATGGTGTGTCGTGTTATGTTCAGCAAATGCTAAGGGGTATATTTCTAATAAAAGTAAGTATATCATGGCATGTAATATTTTTTTGATTTCACTAATATTTAAAAATCGTCCGATTAACAAGCGGACCCTGTATTTATTCACCATACTCATTATAATAATAATATAATGAGTATGGTGAATATTATTAGTGTATTTATTACAGAATCAATACACCAATAGTATTCACCATACTCATTATATTATTATTATAATAATTTATAACTATAATTATTATTACTGTAACTATTATTACTGATATTAATTAAGATATATATAAGTATTGTAATTATAATGAAAGAAATTCATAATTACAATATTTAATACAGTTCAAGAATGTTATAATAATATTATAGTATAATACTATACGACAGCGCCGGATCTAAGTTGAGGCGAATGAGGCAATCGCCTCTGGCGAATATTATGAGGCGGCACGAAAATGCAGTTGCAATTTCATACACATGCTTAATTATATTTATATTGACAATATTTCGTGGTTTAGAGTCGGTCTACAAAGACTTGGTATATTTTTCTAACGGTAATACTTATCAAGGGATCACCGCGCCGGGCCCAGTACCCCGAAAAAATCCGGGTCCTCCTGCGTGGCACGCCGACAACGTTACCACTCGGTCATCCGCCCGCCAATGCTCAACTATTAGTAGTAATAATCATAGTTATAATAATAATTATAACTATAATAATATAATATTAGTATAATAGTAATGGTAGTTATAGTATAATACTATACGACAGCGCCGGATCTAAGTTGAGGCGAATGAGGCAATCGCCTCTGGCGAATATTATGAGGAGGCACGAAAATGCAGTTGCAATTTCATACAAATGCTTAATTATATTTATATTGACAATATTTCGTGGTTTAGAGTCGGTCTACAAAGACTTGGTATATTTTTCTAACGATAATACTTATCAAGAGAGAAACCAATGTTAAATTGATTAATTGATGATGATTTTTTTTAATAATTATTAATGATTTTACTTCACTAAATGCAAGAAGGATTAAACTATAGTTCATATTTATACAGCTCATTTTTATTATGTATCTATTATAAATGTATTTTTGGTGGTATTTTGTTAACTATTTGTTGTTTTGAAAAAACGAATAAAGTTTACTGTATGTTTCTCAGGATAGGTTAGGTTGGTTTAAGTAAGCCGCTATATCCTCATGGGATATACTGTATTTGGCGAAGGCCACTCATAAAGCCTATCACAGGCTGGCCAACACCCATGATGGGGTCAACCGTATGGTTGAAGGATGGGGTTTAACGAGCTGGGACTAAAGTTTACTGTATGTTTCTCAGGATAGGTTAGGTTGGTTTAAGTAAGCCGCTATATCTTCATGGGATATACTGTATCTGGCAGAGGCCACTTATAAAGCCTATCACAGGCTGGCCAACACCCATGATGGGGTCAACCGTATGGTTGAAGGATGGGGTTTAACGAGCTGGGACTGGATCCCTCCTGAAAAATTGGAGGTGTGGGACCCGGATTTGAACCCGGATCCTCCAGAATGGTAAGCCAAAGCTTTCCCACGCGGCCACCCAGCCGACTTATGTTTCTCAGTGGCTACATATTGTCATTACAATCCCAGTTCCATTGTATTACAATATTTTTATGTACTAATGCGCGTGAGTAGAGTAAGGATATCCGTGATGAAGAAGAGAGAGGGCCCTATTTTCTAATTTGCCACAGGTAACAAAATATCTAGATCCGGCGCTGCTATACGAATACTACTATTATGATGTATTATAATAGTATGATGAATACTATTACTACATCATATAATGAATACCTTAGTATATTTATATTATAATAAATAAATACTATTGGCGTAGTAATAATTTAAAATTTATTTTAATATGAAATAATTAATATCACATTTACCTGTTGTTTGCCAATTGAATTAGAATAATGAAAAACGATATATTTAAATATTTCTGAACATTGAGGAACTATTCTCGATCCATTATAAGTAATGTAAGACTCGTTCATTTTTGGTAAGAGATCCGATATTGCAAATGGAGATTTTAATGTAGTATTCGAATCGATTTTCTTGATATCTTTAAGGACGTCTATTATAGGATTAAGTTTCTTGTTATTAGTTTTCTTAACCTGAAAAGATATCTTATTATTAATCATTTTATTCAGTAACAATCGCAATGCTACTTATAATTTTTGTATGATTTTAGGCATTTATCTGTGCATATCGATAATAAAAATATATATTTATTTTCCTTAAATATATAAATATATATATACGCTGTACATATAAATTATAGTAATAATTATATTAATGTATAAGTTTTATGATTTTTTCGATTAATTACCAACCTGAAACAAAATTTCTACTCCCAACAGAGCATCTGGTTGATCTTCAACAGATTTGTATTTTGTATTCAAGTGCAGCATGGTTATCTGTTAATTAATAATAATCAAAAATATATTAGTTTAATACGATCATACATTAAGATTTTCTCCTGCTTTCCTTATTTTCATCCCAAAAGTAATGTCGTTTTTATGCCGTACTTGTTTAAACGTGTTTCAGCTTATCTAAACATGAACTTTTTAATGCTTTATAAATATTACTAAGCTTTTACTTTTACTTTTAAACAAAAGTATGAGAGGACTTACTCATAGGTTTGTCCTGGAAATGGAAGAAAAGTGAGAAGAGGGAAGAAAGTTGAGAATAGGTAAAAGATTCCTATCAAAGAAAGTGTGGTGGTCACTAGGGAAGATAGAGTTATCCAAAACAATTATTGAGAACATAAATACATAGGACAGATGCCCCAAGCCCGACAAAGTTTATATTCCTATTTCTATATAAACAAAGTGAAATGTCTTAAATACAGAAGTAGTTTGCGGGTTGTCAGTAGAGGGCGCGACAATGAGTTCCATTGAACCTTACAATAGTTGAATATTTAAAACCAGCGACAGTTGGCGGGTTGTATAACAATTGAAACTTAGTGCGATAGCCCTAAGTCCCGACAGTGACAAATGACAATAATTAATTTTACATCATCATTAAAATGCATTAGGTTAGGTAAGCCGCCATATCCTCATGGGATATACTGTATCTGGCGGCGGCCACTTATAGAACCCATCACAGGCTGGCCAACACCCATGATGGGGTCAACCAGATGGTTGAAGGATGGTTCAACGGGCCGGGCCCGGACCCCTTCTGAAAAACTGGAGGTGTGGGACCCGGATTTGAACCCGGATCCTCCAGAATGGTAAGCCAAAGCTTTACTACGCGGCCATCTGGCCGACTTAAAATGCATTAGACGTTTACAAAGAAGATTCCAAAGTCCAATAGCTTAATGAGGCAATGAATAGAAAGTACAAGATAAACACTTGTCAGCTCAGTCAGTATCGTCATCTTAAGCCTCTTCTTAAGGTCAGAGTCTGTTGGCGGGTGAAGAGGGAAAATCCAGATCAAAGAAGTGATGGAGACGCTGGATCCACTAGCAGCAAGATCCGAGGTGTAAAAAGAGTAAAGGAGCTAGTATGCTTAGTTCCGTTTCCTTTCACTATTACAGTCAAAGTTTGTAGTAGGACGTTAGGTGGTCTCGAGAAATTAGCAAGCACCTCATCTTGTTGTGAGAGGGATTTTTTCCAGTTCATTCTTCTTGTCAGTAGACTCTATCATCAGCTTCGCTTTCTCTTCTATCACTCTCAATTTCTCAACTTTTTCTTCTTCAGATAAAATACTTTCTTCCCTTTCAAACTCATTACATGCTTCGTAAATAGTCTTCTATACTGTTTTCTAGACGCTCTTAATCTGTCCATATCGGAGTAGTATTATCAAACTAACTTACTGTGCAGATGATATCCTGTCGTGCGGATGCCAATTATTGTACAGTCCAGAAAAATAAACAGTATAGAAACTCAATTGATTTTTGTAAAACTCTTATTTAATACAAAACTCGCACAAAACTCGACTGGTCTCAACTCCAGCTTAACGGCCGAGGGACTGACTAAAAACAGTCGTCATCTCCCCGTTTACAGTGAGGTTCGGGTTACAACGCAAGTTCCCCTCCGAACTGATGTTTTACAGATGGTCATAAATAACTGGACCTTCCCCTCAACTTGCAACATTTTTTCTCCAATTATTTAAAGAATTCCCGACATTGTATGCAGAATGACGCATACATCAATATGTAACAGTCGCATAAGGCATGCAGCTTGCCCCTTCATGTTCACACACAGAGGATATATTGCAGAAAATGCTGACACAAAAAGAGTTGTCATTTCAAATGACAGAAGGAAAAGGAGGAAAAAGAAAGTTATTTGATTCTCAAATATTTCGATCGAAGTACTAATAACATCAGTATTTTGAACCAAGTCAGGATAGATAGTTCCAGTGTTTTCATAGATAGCTTCAGTCTTTTCAAAAAAATTTACTAGAATGACTTGACGAATAAATTTAACTTCTTCAATAAATTAAAGTGTTTTCTTCACATCTCAATCCATAAAGCAAAGAAAAATTTGCGAAAAAAGTTTAAAAATAATCAAAACAACAAGATGATGTGAGACTAGTTGCACGTGTAACCCAACTAGGATGGGGGACACATGTGCCTTCTTGCACCTAGTATTGCAACATATTTTGAGGCATGCCTCTTTGCATGCCTTCTTGCACGCCTAGTTACATGCATCTTGTTGCATGAAAAGTAGCACCGTCTAAACGTAGCTTAAGGAATGTTTACATATTAGATTTGATTGGATTCTGTTGAATAATATGATGATATAGACATTTCTAAAGATGATAATCATCATTTACACCTTTTTAATTTTAACCAAATTGGGATAAAATTTTCAGATTTTAACTGAACTAGGATATGCTTATATAAATATCTGGTCAAAAGATGATAATCATCATTTACACCTTTTTAATTTTAACCAAATTGGGATAAAATTTTCAGAAGATTTTAACTGAACTAGGATATGCTTATATAAATATCTGGTCATAAGTGATTAAAAAATATGATATTTAGAGATGTTTATAGGGAAGTAGATCCTATTTCCTTCTTTATTTTGACCCAATTGTGCAGAAATTTTCACTGGTTCTCAAGTAATCTAAATACCTAATATTTCAAATTTCATCATTCAATCTATATCAATTGAATGATGGGAGCTGTGGAGGAAGAGATGATGATGACGAAAAATGATATTTTTTTGCTGATTTTTTTTTTTTATAATTTTTAAACGGCTATAGTTCATCTATTAATTTGATTTGAAACTTAAAATTTGTTAATTTGTTATATTGAATACTTTTCTTGAATATATGATCACCTTTAATTAAATGAAACAATGTCATTCTATTCTATACATGTTTTCTCACATGTTGCCATAAACCCTCCATAAACCGTCACCCTCCTTTACTGCCAGAGAGGACCTTCGAACCAATGGTGACGGCTTAAAGAGGTTTGACTGTACTTTTGAGTATTAACCCATCATAAACCTAGAAAATGAGAAATATAGAATAATAAATACAATGTTTGGCCAAGAATGAATTTAACAAGTATAGAATTGTATGAACATATGTTAAAACATTATTTAGAAAAATCTATCGAAATATGAGTTATACATTATTAGAGTATAGACATCAATAATTAATATATTAATTTAAACATATGGCAGCACTAAGTAAAAAATTTTTAATGATAATTTTTGGAAATTATCATCTGTTTTTTATAAAATAATAATAATATTTATTATTTATTTTTCCTAGGAAAGATTTTGAAAATAATAGAATGAAGTACACAGTTCTGAAATATTATACCAAAGAAATTTTTGGCTAATTGATCAATGTTTGGTATTGCATATTTCATATATGGCATATTTATTTTTATGTACACATTTTAATCCAAGCTGTAAATTAATAAAATATAAATAGCATATTATAAAGAATTATGATGATTTTATGTGATTATCATACTTTTCTTAAAGGGAAAAATAAAAAATGAATGTACTTCATTGAAAATATAACCAATCAAATTTCAGGTAAATTATTTTTTTTATCTCAAAATAATATATAAAAAGAAAGTTTTCTATTTATAGAACACTTAAGCATTATACTTAAATCTTAATATTTAACTGCATAAAAACTGCACTTTATTTATTTAAAATATAAAGTGCACTCTTGATTATTAACAGTTATATAGAATAAGGCTGGGTAATTCAAATTGAACAAACAGCCAGTAACACAAAAAACACTTTCTACAAGAGCCAACCTAAAATCATTTATTAAAAAACATCAGTGGAGTGTGTATATCTAGGATGAGCCAAAATAGGCACCACTGCTATTATGAAAATTTTCATTGTTGAGTCACAATCAACAGATTTTTTTTGTAAGAGTAAGAGAATATCCAAATACAAATAAAAACTGCCTAAATTGGCATTTATATTTTACATGTTAATTCTGTGGCGGTTGTGTTTACATGTAGCTTTTATTTATTTATTGATTTTAAACAAAATAATTGAGAGTCATAAAAAATTAAGAAGAAAATTGCTTGTGAGTCATAAGTTGCTCACTTAAAATCTAATATATTATACCTTATAGTTAATCTTATGTAAATTTTATAGTTTTCACTTAATTCCTAATTTTATAAATAAAAATATTCAATATAAAAATCAACTGAAATATTGAGAATTTTATAAATAAGAAATAAATACTTTGATTTTTATTAAATACAGGTAATTGTTTCTTAACTTTTGCATTTCAACAATTTATATTTCTAGAGAAAGAATATTATACAGATCCAGATTTAAAAGATGATTATCCAATTGACTATCAATCTCATTCTGAGGTATATGATAGTTCCTTGCAGAAATCTCTACATTTTTTTCACAAGGCAATGGAAATGGCAGATCCACAGGAAATGTTGTAAGTTGTATTTTTTTATTTTAATATCAATTCAGATTAATGTCTATAAAACAAATATAAGGCTTAATTATATTTAACATTCAGCAGAAAAACTTAATTTTTCTGCTGGATGTAGAATTTGAAAAAAATTTTTTTCAAATACTTTAACAAGCAACAAAATAAACATTTTAGTAACAGTGAAGTAGTAATGATCAAAAGAATACTGTGCTTTAACTATAGTGACATTTTTTTATATAACTGTAATAATTAATGAACATTAGGGGATAGTTTATCCATATAAGAAGAGCTGATGTTAAATATTTTGAATAACTAGTACAAGAATATAGAAAATCCCCAGCTTACATAATTAGATCATTTTGCAAAATCTTATATCTTTTAGACTTAGTATTATATAACATTAAAAATAGTTACATTAACGACTAAGCACATAAGTTGCATGGTAAAGCAATTGCTTACTATCTTGGAGGACTGAATTCAATTCAGAGTCCCATATCTCCAATTCTTCAGTAGGACCTGGCTCATTAGTTATTTGTGTATTTATTAACTATTTAATAAGCACATAATATATGTACAGGTACTCCTCTACTTATGACATGTTCAATTTTGAACCCTGTTGTTTGAGTTTGAATGGTAATAAGTCATAAATGTCCAAAATTTATGGATTTCTTACTATTAATGTTTACTAAGGCACTTTTCATATATTAGATTATTGGTTCAGGAACTTTAACCCTTGGAACTGCACTAATCAATTGCAGAATTTACTGATTACATCACCATTTAAGTACAAGTGGTCATAAGTTGAGAATTTAAAGTTTGTCAGTTTTAAAAAAACTGGTTTTTTGGATAAATTTATAAAATTCAAAAACCAGTTCTTAAATTTTAAAATCCAGTTTTAAATACTAAATTTAATATGAAAAATTAATTATTTAATTAAAAACGTCAACATTTTGATTTGAAATTGACTCAGGCATATTGTGTGAGGATCCTGCAGCCTATGACTGAAAAAATGCGGTTCAAAATAATACCATATTTTTGAATAAGGGTTGTGAGTAAGTAACACAGGGATTCAAGATAGAAGAATTGACTCGGAGACCATGATGATAAACAAAATTAACATATTTATTAAACTAGAAAGAAATATGATGCAACAAAAAGATAAATACAACTAGCATTATTAGCTCTAGAAGTAAATGAGCTATATACAAAATAAGAGAGTTACAATTTTAATTCTTGAACAGGAGAGAGAACTATTTGATAATGGGTTATGTGGACATACTTGGAAGAGAAAGGTATTCATTCTTCTATTTTCTTTCTTTCCTCCATATTTTTTCTTAGGATGAATGCCATCTTTGCTCCTTCATCTTTTTTGAATGCTACTGATAGGAAGGAACACTACTTCCTTTTTCTTCTACATTTTCAAAAAGACAACTCTCTCTCTCTCTCTCTCTCTCTCTGACATCATTTGTTGATGCCAAAAAGTCGACTCTTTGACTCTTTCCTCTCTCTTTCAACATCATAGTTCTCTCATTATCATATTTTCTGTATTGTGTTTTTATTACCTGAAGTTTAATTATATACATAATATGTAAAGAATTAAAATTGCTTCTACTAAGTTAAATCAATTAAATAATCCTAAAAACAAGCATTACTAAAAGTGCTTGTTTTTAGGATTATTTAATTGATATATATATTATAATGTTTTTTTTTTTCTTTGAAATACTGGAATTCGAAAATCAATTTTTTTCAAGTCGGTTTTGTATAAATCCTATTAAGGGCTATCTGACATATACTAATTGAAGTGGATAAAGCTATATTTTTCTTATAAGTCAAAGAATCTCTCTGAAAGTACAAATCCATATATGTTGGGAATAATCTGTATATATATATATATAGAATTTGTAAGTATTAAATCCAATGCCCAAAAATTAGCTCACTAAAGTTCAAACACAATACAGCACAACTAGCAGTGTGTAGATTGGGTTTTTATTAGAGACTAAAAACGCTTTCAGCATTTCTCAATACCATCTTCAGTTACATACTCACTCAACATTAGAATGAGAAAGGCCGAAAGAGTTTTTACAGTCTCTAATAAAAATCCAATCCTACACACTGCTAATTGTGCTGTATTGTGTTTGAACTTTATTTAAATTGGTGATAAGCAGTTTTGTGTTTTAGAAGAAATAACTCACTATTCAGACTTATTATTCACATAAGAATTGAAATTCAATAACAATGAAAGACAAAGTAAAAATTAAATTATTTATAAGCAATAGTAACTACATATTTGAAATTAATGATAACCTAGTGATTCTCCTAAATGTGCAACAAAACAATGATATTATAGCATAGTTAATATAAACTCATAATTTTCTATTAGCAAAATTTATATTATTATTTAACTTTTTCAATTATTGTAGTTTTCGTACAGAAGTATTTAAATATTTAAACAAAATGGCCAAAATAGTTTGAACCATTGAATATCAGTTGTAAGTAGTTGTTCAGAACATCAAATACATTGAAGAGACTTTTAATTTTGGCTATGGTTGAAATGTGGTTATTTATACAAGATAAAATATTAAAATCATTGATCTAGCTTCCATGTACAAAAAGCAAAATTTTCTAATTACAAATATTGCGATTCAATAGGAAAACTGATTATAACAATAATAATTAAATCAAAAATATGCAAAAATTATCAGTAAATAACTGTATTTTAGCTACTCTCTAGAAATAGGAATGGTTTAGGTTAAATCTTAGCTATCATCAGATAATTTATTTATCTCAGATACAAATGTTATGGAATGTAAGAATTTAAATAATTTTATAATATTCAATTATAAAATAAAATCATATTTATTTGTTGTCCAAATTAGCTCAAATATTAATGAAATGCTGTATAAATAAAAATGAATGATGATTATTTCTAATAGTGGTAAAAGAGGAGATTATTTCTTAGAACATACTAATCTTCCACTTCTCTCTCTTTGTTTGCTTCTTCTCTTCGCAGTTTTTTCAGAGAAGAATTTTTTGAATAATAGTTGTTGTCCTAATAAACTACAAATCATATGATCCATCAGTTTACCAATGACAAAAATGAAGCACTTTAGAAAAAATGAAAATTAATTAGAAACATTTTCAATCTGTTCAAAGATAATCTTCAGCTGAAGACCTGATGATGATCATTGAATCAGACTGAAAATTATACATACCTTGCAATTCACTGCTTCTACTCATCAACTTACGATTAAACAAAAGCACTCTTAGCAGTTGAGTTTCTGTTCCAAATTCTGTTCAGTAGCTAACGTTTTCGGTATTAGTTACCATCTTCAGCTACCAAGATTCAAATAAGTTCTAAATTCTTATCCATTTATTTATAACAACAAAATGTTGCTATGGTGGTTTAATCTCCATGACGTTTCTTATATAGGGATAAAACCATTTTTAGTATGCAAAAATAAATCCACACTACTCTTTCATTTGTTACTCTCTTCTACTGTACTGTGTATCTACTATGTAGGTCCATGCGGGAGGGAGCTCCATTGTTGTTCTGTCATTTAATAAATCTTCACTCTTCTGCCTACACATCATCTCCAGTGTTTCCGTGGTTAGGGCCTGCTTTGTTCTCTTGATCGGTTTTATAAATTCTGCTCTATCCCAATGTATACATAGGTCATTACTATATGCTTTCCATTGCCAAGGGAAATTGAAGACAGCACTGGCAATGGAAGCATACAGTAATGACCTATGTATACATTGGGATAGAGCAGAAATTATAAAACCGATCAAGAGAACAAAGCAGGTCCTAACCACAGAAACACTGGAGATGATGTGTAGGCAGAAGAGTGAGGATTTATTAAATGACAGAACAGCAATGGAGTTCCTTCCGCATAGACCTATGTAGTAGATACACAGTACAGTAGAAGAGAGTAACAAATGAAAGAGTAGTATGGATTTATTTTTGCATTCTATAAATGATTTTATCCTATATAAGAAACGTCATAGAGATTAAATCATCATAGTAACATTTTGTTGTTATAAATAAATGGATAAGTATTTAGAACTTATTTGAATCTTGGTAGCCTGAAGATGGTAACTAATACTGAAAATGTTAGCTACTGAACAGAATTTGGAACAGAAACTCAGCTACTAAGAGTTTAGTTTGAAAATTCATCAAATTAATAATTTACAATTAATCTTATCTGTTTTTCTGCTAAAAGTACTTCATTTTTATTATTATTATTATTGTTGTGTTTCAGTACAGAAGACATTATGAATAATTTATCTCATCAACATACAGTCAAACCCCAATAAGATGCCCTGTTAAGCCGCCACCCTCGATGATCACCAAGAAATTTGGCAGAATGGATCTTCCCTATATTAATGGAATAGGCAAACCCTGATAAGATGCCATCCCCCAGTAGAAATGTCTAAATAAATATTCCTTCTGGTATTGCATTTGTCCTCATTAATCTGCCAGGGGCATGTAAGGTGACTTATATCCTGAAGTTTTAATACTGTATATACAGTACTTATAAAGCTCTCTGGATTCATTTCTAACCAGTGACTGGGAGAGATGGAGTTAACTTAATGGTTAATCAAGTGTTTCTTTAAGCCTGGTTCACACCTAAGTTGTAGAAAATTTAAGATCATTTCCATCGTTTATTGCGTACTGAGCAAATAAGGATACTGTACAGTAAGCTGTGTACATTGTCTTTTATCGAAAACTCAAAGTAGAGAATCAGAACAACAAATGGTTATGTTTTCTATATAGTACTATACATATAAGATACATATACTCTATTGTAAAGTATACAATTTTTTAGAAATGTTAAATTTGAATGAAAAATATAAATGTACTGTATTTTATTAAATTTAATAAATTCGGAGTTCATTTTCATTTCTAGACTATATGCAGATTAACTGGCCATTTATCAATAAACTGCCAACTTCGATTAGCTGACAAAATTGTCACTGAACAGATGATGATGATGTCTTATTGGGGTTTGATTGTATTTGTCACCTGTGTTTTAATACCTGTTCTCATGATCCTACTTTCCCATCAGGTAGCTCTCAAACAAAGAATTCTTATCAGTTTTATATTTATTTATTTAAGAAAAATATGAACAAGTATGGATATCTATCATTTTGTTGAATTTTTAAATACAATAATAATAATGATACATAAATTATATAAAATGGAATACATGTAATAAAATACAAATTGAATAATAACACAAATATTAAAGAAATGATAATACAGTAAAACCTGTCATGATGGACACCTCTCTATGTTGAACGACTTTTCCTGGAACTGGACAAAAGCCTATGTTTTACTGTATGTCCAAATTTCTACATCCCTGGACACCTCTCTATCTTGTATCTTGAACAACTGTTTCTAATAAGATTAAGATTTTATTTCAAAAAGTGTCCAAGTTTTAGAAGATTAGCCAAAGGAATTTGTGAAAGAGAAACTTATAACATTGATTAGTCTTGTCTTGAAATGGTTGCCAATGACTTATGGACACCTCTCTATCTTGTATCTTGAACAACTGTTTCTAATAAGATGGACACTTTTTGAAATAAAATCTTAAAGTTTTAGAAGATTAGCCAAAGGAATTTGTGAAAGAGAAACTTATAACATTGATTAATCTTGTCTTGAAATGGTTGCCAATGACTTATAATCCATGGATCCATGATTTACTTATTACTGTAAATACAAACACTGAACATTGAGAAAAATCAAACCAAAATTAGCCAAATTATAGCCAGAATATTTTATTGCAATAAAATTTAAAATATTTGGGCTATAATGGCTAATTTTGGTTTGGTTTATATTTTACTTTTTTCTTTGAGAATTCTGTGCTGTTTCTTCTGTTGCTGTGATTAATTGATTAAGATGCAATAAAATTTAAAATATTTGGGCTATATTGGCTAATTTTGGTTTGGTTTATATTTTACTTTTTTCTTTAAGAATTCTGTGCTGTTTCTTCTGTTGCTGTGATTAAGCTTTCCTTAGAGATGTTAAAAAACAGTAAAAGAAAATTAAATAAACTGACATTAGACCAAAAGAAGCAAGTTGTTGATCATTTACTATTCTGGATGCAGGGAGATGGATTTTGCATGACAAGAAGTTTCACAATTAACTATTCAGAAATATTTTAAAAAAGCTGGGTTCCTTACAGATTTCACTGAGAAAGGAATGCAAGAGGTTAATAAGTTTGACCTAGGAGAAGAACTGAGTGCTCTTCATGAGAATTATCATCATAAAATTTTAACTGAAGATTTTTTACAAATTTTGATAACAATTTTGTCCATCATGAATATGAAAATTTTACAGCCAGTGATTTAATTGCTATATCCAGCTCAATTCATATAGAGACTTTGTTGGATGAGGAATTGAATGATCATGAAACAATTTTAGAATATTATATCCAGCTCAATTCATATAGAGACTTTGTTGGATGAGGAATTGAATGAATGATGGAACAGGTTTGGAATATGTAGAGGAATTTGAATGATAAGCATTTTCTAATAATGAACCAGAGATTGTTGAAATTAAGTATTTTCTAATAATGAACCAGAGATTGTTGAAACTCTATTTAGTTAAAAATAAAATTGAAAATATGTGGATGAAGTGTAAATTAAATATAAAAGAGGCAAACGCAAATAAAATTGAAAATATGTGGATGAAGTATAAATTAAATATAAAAAAATAAATTAAATATAAAAAAGGCAAACTCTACTTACAGAGTTCTTTTCAAATAGAAAGTTCTTATGTTGAAAGCACTGACAGACTTCTTTTCAAATAGATAGTTCTTATGTTGAAAGCACTGATAGACTGCAATATGTATTTAACATTTTTGAATTTTTTATTTAAAATAATAATAGGCTTCCAATTTTTTTTGAATAAAGGTTTGCATTGACATGAAAATTTAGTGTTTAATATTAAAAAAATTTTAAAAATTTTATCAAAAATTTTAGAAAATATTTATTTTATGAATCTCACTATGTTGGACACCTCTCTAAGTTGAACACGTTTTGAAGGAACCAAATGTGTCCAACATAGAGAGGTTTCACTGTACATATAATTGTTTGGAATAATTATTAGAGATTGATAATTGAGTCTTTATAATAAACGTCCATTTATAAGGCAAGGATTTTTGATAAAAATCCTTTCATCTTGAAATACTGTCCTATGTTAAAATAACTAGGTATATTTGCAATATATATGCTGCTAGATCATTTTATTGTAATTTATGAATATAAAAAGTTATGTTTATATATTAACAGTTGCACTTATACCAAGAATGTTTTATATAGACTGGGATGGATTGATTTAATGGTCAGTTGGCAGCACAAATAAAGCTGCTGGCATCAACATTATAGGAACTATGTGCATCAAGTCATTTGTTAAATACAACATTTCTTGCAATATCTGTAGTGTATTTTTTGAGTTATTGATATATATTGTTTAGCATATGGATGTAAGAATGAGTAAATATGAGGTTACAGAAGATAGGAAATACTTTCACCTGGAGATATATTTCCTCACCTTTGAAAAGTTCTATTTTATTATTGACATTAATAGTATAATTATGCTATTGTTTATTGTTTGATTGTAATCTTCTCAAAAAATAAATTTTATTCATTCCATTTGTGCTTGTTATTTTTTCGTAACTTAACATTTTTTAGCATAAAATACATGGCCTTTAACTCTAATATTTTGAAGAAAGAGAAAAATAAACAATTAGGAAAATGCAAAATTTGGATTATTTTGAGTACTTCAAAATTATCTAAACTGTGTATTTATAAAAAAAATTATGATAAAATGGTTTAATACTCCATATTGAGGTACTACACCTTTTTACTTACTAAAATAAATAGGATGTCTGGCGATCAAAACAAAGTCAATTTGCTATATTGTCAAATTTATGTTCGCATCTGCCATGTTGTTGACCAAAATTACAACATTTGGCCAGATTTTTTCTTCTAGCATTGAGCAGTACATCCAATCTGTATATAAAACGCTTGTTATTTTTTCGTAACTTAACATTTTTTAGCATAAAATACATGGCCTTTAACTCTATTTTTCTCTTTCTTCAAAATATTAAACAATTAGGAAAATGCAAAATTTGGATTATTTTGAGCACTTCAAAATTATCTAAACCGTGTATTTATAAAAAAAATTATAATAAAATGGTTTAATACTCCATATTGAGGTACTACAATTTTTTACTTACTAAAATAAATAGGATGTCTGGCCATCCAAACAAAGTCAATTTGCTATATTGTCAAATTTATGTTCGCATCTGCCATGTCGTTGACCAAAATTACAACATTTGGCCAGATTTTTTCTTATAGCATTGAGCAGTACATCCAATCTGTATAAAAAATCCTCAATTTATACTTATGTTATGATATTACATTATAAAACAGATGGAATTTTTTGTTTTAAATGAATAATTTTGTTATAATTTGTAAAAACCAATATTAATAGTATAAATATATAGTAACAGTTGCTAATTTATAAAACAAATTATAACATTTTTTTCAATTAACTGGCACTAACAAAATTAATTATTAGCCTTAAAATTATATTTTAAATATAAATAATTTAATTCTTCTTTTAAATTACTATGTAATAATTTTAAATGATTACTATATTATACAGAACAGTAGCTGATGCTTTTCTGCATGAAGCTTCTCCTGCAGCAGTTCATTTTATTATGTTTATACCTGCACTAATGGGCTTGGCTACTGAAGAACAACAAAATAAATGGTTGCCTGAAGCTTTAGAAATGAAAATAATAGGATCTTATGCCCAAACTGAATTAGGCCATGGTAAGAAAATGCTTTTTTTTTTAATAAAAATTTAATTTCTTGTTAATCTTATCATTAGTACAACCAATCAGCAAAAGTAAAATTAACAAATTATATAAATTCAATTTAATGGAAAAAAAACCATAGTAAAAAATTTTTAGAATAATTATAAATTACTGTAAAATTTTTATGTTCAATGTACAGTAAGACCCTACTTAATGCTGCTTTGATATAACACGTATTTTTTTAATTCTATATTTTTATTGATTCACTTTGACTTGGTTTTTCAAATCGTCATTCTTATGTAAATCCGAAATCACAGGAATTTATTGTATTGATACTCCTATGTCGTCTCACAGTGCAGTGCAATACATACAAAAGTTTGCTATGGAGTTCATATTTATGATCAGTCATCAATGTTATTTTCCCAACCAATCAGCAAAAGTAAAATTAACAAATTATATAAATTCAATTTAATGGAAAAAAACCATAGTAAAAAATTTTTAGAATAATTATGAATTACTGTAAAATTTTTCAACGTACAGTAAGACCCTGCTTAATGCTGCTTTGATATAACACGTATTTTTTTAATTCTATATTTTTATTGATTCACTTTGACATGGTTTTTCAAATCGTCATTCTTATGTAAATCCGAAATCGCCAACCAATCAGCAAAAGTAAAATTAACAAATTATATAAATTCAATTTAATGGAAAAAAAACCATAGTAAAAAATTTTTAGAATAATTATAAATTACTGTAAAATTTTTATGTTCAATGTACAGTAAGACCCTAATACGATATCGGTCTCGGCATTCCTGCTGAACCGCTCTTCCGATCTATTATTTCTGATCAAATAATATAATTATTGCAATTTGAAAATTTTTTATGAAATGTAATGATAATTTATTAAAAACTTTCTTTTTTTTCAATGTTTGAAACATTGAAAAAAAAATGGAATTCTGTTTAGTATAGCTTAAGTATTTTTAGTTTATAATATAAATATTGCATTGTATTAAATAACAACATAACACTTAAATGTAATTCATTCATAATTTCCTTAGTTTTATTTCTGTTGTTTTAAAATGTCAAGTTACAATATTAAATAAATGAAGTTCAAAAATTTGATTCCAGATAGCAGTAAGTGAATGGATTATGTCAGGTCCAAAGGACTTTGGGAAAAACTTCCAAATAAAATAAATAATTATTCTAATAATTGTTATTTTATATATTGAAGCATTGTTGGACTTATTTGATTTTCAATTTATGCTGAAATTTTTGAGAAAAATTAATCTCTTAAGTTGGGACTTACTATACATAATATTATACAATTTAATTATTGCTTAATATGTTGATGATTGCTACATCTGATGAGATTCTAGAAATGCTAATTCTGATAGAGAGCATGGATAATTAAAACAGAGTCTGAATCACATTTGGTATGACCACTACCATGAAACATCACTTATCTTACTATCACAACATCATTTATTCTTTTAAATTGATATATTGGTGTTTGTATTATAATAATTTATTTTATATGTATGTATTTAAAGTTTTCAATAAAATTATTTATTTTGGCAAATGGCATTAATATATCGGTAACTAAAAATCAAACATCACATAATTTACTGATTTCAAATTTTTATTAAATTTTAAGTGCTAAAGTCGGGGTAGGCTTATACACGGGTTGCGCATTTTTACCAATTTTTTGAACTCTAAAGTTGGGGGGTCAGCTTATATTCGAGTATATATGGTAGATGATTAGGAGCTGGAGCCAGCAGAAATTTTAATGGCTCTGGCTCCACTGAATATGATCAGCTTAGCTCTGGCTTTAACTCCAGCTCCTCCAAAACTTCCTGGCTCATGACTCCAGCTCCAGCTCCCCAGCCGTGGTTTTAAATTGAATTTTCATAAATTTTTAAAGAAACAGGAAAAATTCAAATGTGAGAAATGTATGAAGTCATAAATTAATTTTATTTAATCATTATTTTTATATTAATTTGTTAATTAAGCAAATAATAATAGATTCCAGATTAACAAAAAATTTACAGCATATATACTGAAGTCATAGAAGTTTTAAATTTTTGAGAAATTCCCATTTTATTAGTAATATTGTTTGAATTTCCAAAAAAATTCATGAACAGTTTTATTATAATTGATTATAATTTACTATAAAATAGTGAAAAATAGTAATAGAATAAAATCACTATAAATTCAATAGCCGAACTAAAATTACAGCTATTAAAGATCTGTTAACTTTATAGTGATATTATTTTATTATATGTTTAGGGCCTAATTTTCTGTTTAAAAAAATACAATTTTATTTCTATATATTGATTACAGAGAATATTTTGTAAAACATTATAATTTCTTATTATTTACATTGCATAAAGTAAATGTGATTTTCAAAATGTTAAAATATTTAGTTTTATTGAATATTCATTACATTAATGAATGTATTCATTAATATATACAGGATATCTGGAAAGTTTCTTTACATTTTTAGAAAATCATTAAAAAGAAACAAAGAAGAATGTGCACTTTCTTTATTGAATAAAAAAAACCGTAAGTATCAAAGTTTTTTAAATGAAATGGATACTAAATGGTGCCAGATGTAGATCTTTTTACAAAATGGATTCATTGCAGGAAATGATGCAAGTTGTAGGATGGTTTATAGAATTTAAATTATAGTGCCAGTAGTATAAATTTTGGACTGCATATGATCAAAATTCACCTTCAAGACTAATAATTTGTCATAAATCTGTTATACCATTCAAAATGAGTAGTGTTTTGTCAAAAGCAAAATCTGGTAGGCCTAGCAGAAGCTCTGATGATGAATGAATTCATGAATCTTTTTTGCCATAGTCCTTGTAAATCGATTTGCTTGATCGCTAGTCAATTACAAATACCCAGATCAACAGTGCATGATGTAATGCATAAAAAATTACAACTTTATCCATATAAACTTTAACTTTTGCAGAAGATAAAGCTTGATGATAAACCCTCAACGTCAAACATTTGCAGAAAAGATATTACAAAACATGGAAGATGATGAAAATTTTCTGGAACATATAATGTTTTCAGATGTGGCAACTTTTCCAAAGGAACTGTTTGCTCTGATAATTACTTTGATATGGTTGAGCCTTTTCACATTTCCTCAATATCATCCTGCTAGAAAATAATATTGGGTAGCCTTGCAACCCAGTATCATTTTCCAGCTGGGTGGAACATTACCACATTGAGGTTTGGAAGTGTGCAAATGCTCTAGATGAAAAATTCTTGAAATATTGTGTTGGAAGAAGACAACCAATACTCTGGCCACCTAGCTCTTCAGATGTCATGCCTTTAGACTTTTTTTTTATGGGGAAATGTTAAAAACATTGTTTACCAATTCTAAATTCGCAACACTGACAAACTAAAAAATTGAATTACAGTGGCAATTCTGCAATGCTTCACAGAATCTGGCTTGAAATCTCTTACCAGCTTGATATGTTGCATGCAATTAATGGTGCACACATTGAAATGTTATAAGAATCATCAAAAAACTTTGATACTTTCTTTATTAAATACAAAACACCATAAGTGTACATGCTTCTTCGTTTCTTTTTAATGATTTCCTAAAAGTGTAACGTTACTTTTTTGACACCCTGTATAATTTATGTATTTATAAATACATTCATTATTAATGTAATGAATATTTAATCTATTAAGTTTATTCTTTAAGAATAAATTTAATAATTTTAAAACAATTTTGAAATAATATTGATTTATCACTGCTTATTTATTAGATATTGAAGCTGATGGTTTAATACCGAATATACCTGACTTTTGTGCTTCAGTACTTCATGCTTTTACAAAACAACTTATTAGGCAAGTTCAGAGAGCCATAATATTTTGTGAAAATAAAAATTTAATACCTAAAGAAAGAAGAACATTAGTATTTTCTGGTGGTGTTGCATGCAATACTTATATCAGAACAGCTTTAAGAAAATTATGTGCACATTCAGGTTGGAAATTCTCCTGCCCTCCTCCTAAATTATGTAATGATAATGGTATTATGATTGCTTGGTAAGTATTGCATTTCATTTGTAAGATAAACTAAATTCTAATTCTGCTGAATGATTTCTCAAATCCTTTAGCGATTGATTCTATAATATAAAATCTTTCTAAAAACTACTTATTTTTTTTTATATTGCTACCATCTAGAATTTAATCTTTGGAAAAACCACTATAATAAATTCTGTAATCCAACATACATTCTTGGAATTTTATTTTTTATCTCCAACTTTGAAGTTCTTTGTCTACTGACTACTTCCAAAAATACCCAGTTCTGTTTTTACATGATTTGTTTTGATTTAACATGATCAATCCAAATTCTAAGAAGAAAATTTTTTTCCTATAGTGAATGCAGTGCTTGTTTTGCATTATTCACCTCCATGTTGTTGTTTTTGATTCCAATTAGAAAAGAAATTTCTTGGGGAAACAAATTCCCTATTGAAGTTATACATATAATTAGGAAATTCGCCTAACTTCAATAAAGAATTTGCTTTTTCTACATTTTGAGTTTTAAAATGAAAAGTAACTTTTTGATGTTTTATTAAATTTTTTATACCATTAAAATTAAAATTACAATCTTGTTATGTGCAACTCATATTATTTTGCCTAATTTTTATGCTTATAAGTAATATGTTATTTTTCTTTTTAAATGATGATTTACTTTATATACATGTGCAATCTTTATAAAATAAAAAGTGCAAACATGTAAAATTAATAAGATTCTAATATGATTTTTCATATGGTTTATTGTATTATTTTTAGTGATTTTTTTAGATCTGGAACAATCTTCTATTTTCCCATAGATACAGTATTTTTTTACATGCATTCTTCAGTAATATATCTATCATGTAAAACAGAATTAAGTGTATTTATCAGTACACTAATGTGAGACTTTTTTGGTAGTTTAGATGAATGATACATTCATCATCAGATTTGAAAAAAAAAATTTTGTTTTGCCACAAAGATTAGATGAATGATAGTTCTACTATCAGTGTGGCCTCTATTCAGATTCAGAGATATTTCTGAATGATGATCCTATCCCATTGATAGCAGAATTAAAATACATTATTTTGGACTAACATTCAGTTCACATTTATTCCATCTTAAGAGAAAATATATAATGCTTATAAGATTTATTATCTCATTTTGGGAAACATTTCAATGCTTACTGCTTCAAATATATTAATTTTATTAAAGCTGGGCTATGGATCTCCAACTTACAAGAGATATGGATGTTAGGTGCTGTTCATCATCAGGCATTTTATTTATGCACTGGTTCATTTATATATCACTGTCCAAAACCTGTTTGTAAAAACATTCGGATCTCCACTTTCCATCTGGAGGATACAATTATATCATTTTTATTGTTCCATATTGAAGTTTCTTCTAATAATCCTGCCTCGCTTAACTTTATTGATCTTTTATTTTCTGCATTTTATTTATTTTCATGCATTCAGATATTTGGTTTCAGAATGAATAGTTTAGTTCAGAATCTAGGATATTTTAAAATCCGGACTTCTCAATCCTAGGATGCTAGATTTCAAAGATTTACTTGTAGTTGGTTTGTTAAAATGAGAATTTGTAAAACAAAAAAGTCTATATAACTTTTTAAATGTTCAGTTTTTCTGTTTATTCAATCTATTGATTGAGCTTGGTGTCAGCTTTACATTGTCGTGGCAACTATTTAGAAAAAACATATGCACACAGGTCTGCAGGATGGTATTGTTTATAACATAAATAATAAAATGTGAAGTAAAAATTTTTTAAATGTGTTCCAGATTCTGATTTAGCATAATCTGAAAAATATATTCAGATGTTGAGAATTAAGATGATTTTATTTCAGCATATGGAAATTGACATTTAGGTAAATAACTTAACCATAAAAATGAGAAATTTACAAATCAAAAAAGACAGAAATGTTTTGTAAAGAAAAATAATGATTAGCAGCCCTGTAAAGAAAAAGAAAAAAATTGATTAAATGTAAAAGTTAACAAAAATGTATGTTGTTGATTTCAGCATTAGCATATTTAAATAATTATTTAAAATTTATTAATTTCTAAATTATTGGAATTTAGTTGTAAGAAAAAACTATAAAATTTTAAGAACTCATTTGATTAAAACTGTATTTTTGCATATTAGGCAATTTTAACAGTACTCATTATCAATATTAATATTAATAAAATAAATGTACGATATATTTATATTCTATAAATTATAGAATTAGAGACATTTCAATTGAATCTATTATCATCTTTTGTATGAAAAGAATCTAATCAGTTTTCTGTCTCTAATTTATATCTGTGATAGCAAATCCAAATATTCATGTTCCAAAATTATAAAATCAGGCAACATACATATCATTGCATGCCAGGATAGATACAAAACTAATTACCAGAGTAAAACTCAAATATTTACATTTGTAGGTATAATTTTTATTTATATCTGTGGCATATCAATAAGTTTTAAAATTTATTTATTTACATTTAAAATAAATGAGAAAAAGTCAAATCAAGTAAAAAGTTTCTGTAAAATTTTCCGCATTCTAGTAAAATTTTGGCATGTACCATTGGTTTGCTATTATTGCTCTCTATATATATAAAATTATCATATGAAAACATAACTATTCATTTTTAACCATTTAAATTTCAGAAAGTAATTCAATTTCCAGAAATTTTTAGAACAGTTTTCTGAATCCTAAGTATTGTACTTTAGAAAACAATGATAATTAACTTTAAAAATTTTTTTTTAACATTTTAGAGATTTGAGAAAAGTGTTATGAATTAGAATACAATATTGATATTGGATATATATATATATTTTTAAAATGATATTTAGCCATTAAAAAATTTTAAATTGGTTTTATGTAGGAATGGAATGGAACATTTGAAAGCAGGTACTAGAATAACAGAAAATATAGAAGAAATCAATGTCATTACTAAGTTAGTTGATTTTTAATGAATTTTAATGTTCAATTTTTTTTCATATATATATAATATTAAAAAACATTAAACATTAAATTTTAAAATTTTCAGATGCCCTTTAGGAATAGATATTTCAAAAGAAGTAATAGATGAAAATATTAAAGTTAAAATATTCCAGTTTTTAGAAACAAAATAAAACTAAAGAGGATGTTAAGAAGTTAAATATATGTTTGTATAATGAAAATTATTTTTTTAATATACAATATTTAACATGAAATAATAACATTTATTTATTTAAAATAGCAAAAGAATTTAAGTTTTATGAAATTGCAAATTGCTCATAAAAATAATAATAATATTAAATTAAGAATTTAATGAAGAATTTGATGAATATTTATTTTTAAAATTGGAAACCAGTTTTCTTACTTTTGAATTAAAATAATCAAAACAAATTTTAAAATTGTGGTTTGTTTTACATCATTTCTTCACATTAGTATAAATTTTTATTACAGATGAAATACAAAAAAAAATTAAAACAAGTGTTAAAATGTTTACTTATTATTAACTGCTTATACTCTTACTAATATATATCTAAAGACAAAAGCACAACAAGCAGTTGTTTTAGTAAAATTTTTCTGATTGTTTTCTTAACTGCTTGTTGTGCTTTTGTCTTTAGATATAAATTAAGTGTTAAAAATTGAAAATATGTTTTTCTATTATACTCTACTGAATTATACTATTTAATAAACATTTGTATCAATATAATTAAATTTTTTTTGAATTTAACACAAAAAAAAAAAAAAACAGTTTGGTGTCTATACACATTAAAAAAAATTATATCCAACTATGTACTGTATATGTAAATATTTTAACATTAATCAGATTGGTTGCATACTTGGCAATAATTCCAATAAAGTGATTATTTAAATTAAAATTATTGTTTGTAAAAACGTTTTCCTTTTTTTCTCACTTTTTCCTAAGCTATTTAAATGCCCAAACATAAGATGAGGTTCACATTAAGTGAAAGATAAGGCTCGATAAATCATATATATATTCCTTCAGAAAAAATTTTGGATTAGGAATGGAAATTTGCAAGTAGTAATCATATGCTTAATTAAAGAAAAGTTAAATTTCAATCTAAACTAATCTTATTTTATTATTAAAAAATAATGATAATCACTGTATATTTCAAATTCAATGATAAGATTTTAAAAAATTCTAGACTATAATTTAAAATTTATTAAAACAGTATTATGAATCAATTACAGTTTTGCTTACTTTCAAATTTCTGATCATTCTAAAATAATAACTAAAATTTACTTCTGGTATTGAAGCAGCAAATCTATGGCATGTCTGGCTGTTTTCTTCAGTGTAATCTTTACTGCCAATTGTTATCACACTGATGCTTTTTTAGCATAATACTCAATAGCTTCTCCATGATTTTTAAATATAAGAAAATTGATATCTCTATCTGGTTTTTTGTAGAAAAGAAGTGCTATATCTGTATAAGCTGTTCCATTCTCAATTGTTACTTCTTCTTCTTTGTCGAAATTGATCAATGCTTTCAGCTGTGTGATAAATTTTCTTAATTCGTCCAGAGATTTATCCATTAGACGAAAACAGATATTTACCGTAGGTATTCATAATCCAATTGACAAGTTGTGGTTTGTTTTACATCATTTCTTCACATTAATTTTTTTTTTCACATTAATTTCTTCACATTATCACATTATAAATTTTTATTACAAATGAAATACAAAAAAAAAAAAATTAAAACTTGTGTTAAAAATTGAAAATATGCTTTTCTACTACATTCTATTGAATTATATTATTTAATATGAAAGAATACCAATTTTTAAAAATATAAGAGCTCCCAAATTTCTAAATTATTGAATAATTGAATTTACAATTATTTTTTTTACCTATGGCACCTGTTATTAATATTTGAATTTTTTGAATCCAGTATCTTTACTAGCTAGACTACTGATAACTCCTCCAGCAGTAGCACCAACAGCAGCAGATGATACAGCTCTGCTATTCCAAGTCCACTAGTAGCTCCAATACTTTGGCATATTGCAAAAATACTTCCCGAAGTATGCTCCTCCGTATACTGCAGACTGAATTCCTGCCGCTACAGATCCTGCTGCAACTCCAGCAGTACCGAAACCCAAAGCTCTGACAGTGCCGACCACAGCAACAAGTGCCAGGAGAGCTCCAGTTGCAATGGTTCCACCTATGATGGAATGCTTTTTTTAGATTCATCTTACCTAAAAAATTTAGAGAGATTTAATGAGTAATCGCCTTGACATCATCAGCGTCGATACGCCGATGTATTTATGTCGTGTTTTACGCCTGTGAGACCCAGACTTAAATCACCTCCTTTTCTATTGTAAGGAATTGGAGAAAAAAATGGAAGATGTAATTCGACTTGCCCTCTACAATGGAAAAACTGGCCATGTGATCTCTCCATTTTTATGGAAAATGATTCTAACTTCAAAAATTTTAGATTTCTTTCATTCGCTGTGAATACATAGGCAAGGAAACTGATCTTGCTCTATTTTGCTGTATTGTATTGGGCGTGTCACTTACACGTTATGTGTACATTATGTGAACACTTACACGTTACCATTCGGCCAATCGAATGGTCGTATAAGTTTGGCTTCTTATACTTGTGCATTTACCATTCATGTTTTTCCTATTTATAAAGTTATTACCTGTCAAATGAAAAAGGGTTGTTATATTTCAAAATACAATCATACTTCATTTTACGTCGTTAATTCGTTTGAAGACTCTCGACGTAAGTTGAATAAATTCTTTAAAAACAACTTAGACCCCCTGTAAATAACCTATAGCGTCAGCAATAACATTTTTAAGCTTCTATATAAATATATAAATTATTTTGTATATTTTAATCATTATTTTATTCATTTTTATGTGGTCAATATACTCTTATACGCAGCGTAAAAAGTTGAACAAGAATGAACTTCGGCATAAAGACGCAGCGTCTAGCAATATACAAGAAGTGACATCAGCATCGATACACGTACGTAATTACATCGCGTTTTATGCCTGTGAGATACAGCTATTAGTAGACTTTTATTTTTCCTATTATCAAAAATCCGACGTAAGTCGAGGTATGATTGTAGTTAAACGAAAATAATCGGAACATGAAATTTGGATGAATTTCATAATAGTTATTATGTGCTCTAAACGGGTATCTATTTGGCCAGGGCTAATTTTAACTGTAATAACTATATAACTATTTAGTAAATTTTTATGATATCAGTTAAATACCATCAAAGATAATTTTTTTTATGTATCTTTAATTACTCAAAAATAAAGGCTATGTATGGGCGATAGATGATTAATTCTTTCAAGAGTTTTTTGTTTCAATGATGATTAATTGAATAATACAAAGCACATTTTAAATTTCCATTTAACATTCTGCATTGAATATTAATCATGGAATGAATTTTCCATGATTAATATTAGTACAAAAAATAAAAAATAATTGCTTATTGAAAGCATTCAAAACGCAAGAATAATTTTTTTCCTTTAAAATAGGGATGGGCAACCTCCAGCCCGCGGGCCACATTATTTTATTATATCTAATACCAACGCTATGTATACTTACATATCTATACCTTCTCTTTTTTAAATAAATACTATTATTATCAATTGTTTTTGTTTTGGCCCGTGGCTCACCATAAATTTTTCTATACGGCCCCCTACTAAAAAAAATTGCCCACCCCTGCTTTAAAATATCAAGGATTCGCGATTTAACAAGTTTGGTAATAATATAATTTTAATCTACTCGTATTTTTAAAGTTTGAATTACAGCAATACCTCGCATAGTCCGGTTAATTGGTTTCTCTTTCTTCCCGGACTAATTGAAACCGGACTATTCGAGATACGTAACCTATGGGTAAAATTATAATTGGTTCCAAGAAATTTTCGATTTGCTCATATGCTTTTTTTAAATCGTAAATTCTTACATTAATAATTATTTCATACGCATTAAACATTAAAATCTTTTATAAAGATTTATAATAGACAGAAGGGGACAGAAAGTAGATCCGAGCCCATAAAGACGAATAGATAAAGAGGACTCGCCCAGCAGGTGAGCGCATTCGCTTTCACCAAATCGGCTGCTCGGCGCCATTACAAACCCAGAGCGGTGCTCTGTGTAAAGGTGGATTCCCACTTGAACAGGGCCGCCACAGGCTGATAAGTCGCAAACGTCAATATGCCCAGTATTCGTTCTCATTCAATGATTCAATTAAACGTTTGCGGTAAACAACTGACGACATTGCACTTGAGAGGCAGGCACTTTAAACTTGTTCAGATAAATTTGGCAACTCTGGAGCAGCCGCCTGCTTGTCTCAGCTCGTCATAGTGGCTATTCCAGTCATATGTAATAGGTAATAAGTAACAAGCACACTTACATTTCATATTTATTCTAAAAACTAAAGTAAATTAAAAATTTTTTATTAACAATTATAATCCGGACTATAGTGAAACCAGAACTATTTGAAACCGGACTATGCAAGGTATTGCTGTACTGTATAAAATTGTGAGAGAGAATGATTATTTAAATTAGATTAGGTTAGATAGGTTAAGCCGCCATATCACACGATGGATATACTTAATCTGACAGTGGCCATTTATGGAGCCCATCACAGGCTGGTCAACACCCACGATGGGGTCAATCGGTTGGTTGAAGAATGGGGTTCAACAGGCTGAGCCCGGACACCTAAAAAACTGGAGATGTGGGACCCGAATCCTCCAGGATGGTAAGCCACAGCTTTACCACTCGGCCATCCAGCTTATTTAAATTAAATATACAGGGCGCTTCTAGCTGACAAACAACTTGATGATCTTCCTGAACAAGCGCTTAGCTAGCAAACGTCATCGCTTAAACAGCTCACACAAACTGGACACGTCTTGTACTCATGAAAAGTGCTGACTAGAAACAAAAAATCTTGTTAGCTTTATTAAGCGATGAAATTATGGATAATTCTGTTGAAATATCACTAACAAATACTGTACAAAGAACAGTAGAATTTAATACTTCTTTATCAAATATTATTAGTCAATCGCCAGATCATACCACAGTTATTGTAGAAAGTACCATACCTAAGTATAATGATATATAATTTAAAGCACATTTTCGGATGTTAAGATCAAAATTTCAAATAAAATTTCATTTCTAAAGGATATTTTAAAATTATAGCAAAACTAGCAAAGAAATGAGTCTCTGTCTTAGCTTATCAGCAAACCCAGCGACTGATGACGTCATTCAAAGTAAGCCACAGATTAGTTGATACAGATGAGACACTTTGCTTATTGGAAGCTGCTGCCACTATTGGCAGTACCTGGCGTTACCATGGGCGTTACTCGTTTCACTTTTGTTGTAGATAGTGAAAAGTCGATTATTATTGTTTCTACGAATCTTATGGCAGTTTTATTACAAAAAACTTTTATAATTTAAGCTTTCAATAGAATAAAACATCATTTTTATTAATAGTTGATTTCATTTCAAGTATTCTCCATAGAGACGCTTCGTTCGTTTCTTGTATATAATAGAGTCTATGAGAGCACAGATTACATTTACAGTGGGTGATCGGTTAACGAACAGTTCGGATAACGAACACTTTTTTGAAAGATTTTTATGTTCGGTTAACGAACACATGTTCGGATAACGAACACTTCACAGAACAAACTGTGGGACCCGCGGACTGACCGAATGACAGATCAGCGGGATGGCTGCATGGTAAAGCTGTGGCTTACCATTCTGGAGGATATGGGTGTCAAACTACTCCAATTTCTAGGAGGGATCTGGATTCGGACCATTGAAACCCATCCTTCAATCTTCCGGTTGACCCCATCATGGGTGTTGGTCAGCCTGTGATGATGGCGGCTCTATAAGTGGCCGCTGCCAGATAAAAATATTCCATGAAGATAGTTCGGCTTAACTAACCTAACGGTATGACAGGCTTAGGTCTTGAGCGCTCGTGGACTTATGGGTAAGGATGGAAGAAAAGTAGTTTTCCCGATTAAAACGGACTCGGAGATAACGTAAAACAAATCAAAGATTTATTAAAGAAGGTAAGAGAGAGATTTTACAAATTTTTGGTGTCAGAATGGCACCCATAACATGTTAAGGTCAATTTCATTTAGTGCTTTGTTTCCTTGGAACATATCCCCGCGTTAAACAGGATCTTACTGTATTGTTAAAATGACCTCGTTTAACGCTATTTCATTTAGTGCTTTGTTTCCTTGGAACATATCCCCCGCGTTAAACAGGATCTTACTGTATTTAGATCTTTTTATAATATATATTAATCTTTCAAATTATGATATTTCCAGATTTATGCAAACAACAGATTTTCTACCCATATATAATAAGCAAAGTCTCTTAAGTATATTATCTGAATAAAGCTTTGTTAGTTGCTATATCTCAAAACTTTTTATTGATAAAATATATTTTTTGCAAATTTTTTAGTAGAAATGTATTAAATGTATAATGAAATATAAAAGATAAATTAAAAATATTAATTTTTTAATTGTAATAGATAACCATTCTTCTCATCTTATTAGTCTGTTAATTGAGAATTTACTTTAATAATAAATTTTACATTTTGACTTAAGTTAGTTCCATCTATTAGTCAAATTGTTTACATTCTAATTAAGTCTTATTCAAAATGCCTATAATTTTAGTTTACTTATTGAATAAGAAAACTAAATATTCAAAGCAAAATTAACCCTTAGCATAATAATTTGGAATTAAACTGCAAATTTTATTATTATTTTAAATCTACAATGTCACCATTTGTTGGATTAATAATTAATTAATTTTAAAAATTTGGGCTACAGTAGTGCCATCTATTTTTTTTATCTGGGTTATAGTAGTATTTAATAATTAAAAATTATAGTCTAATTATTAAATACTACCTTAGCCCAGATAAAAATAGATGATTGAATATAAATGCTTTTTCAGATTTTGAATTACTATTAATATCATGTTATTCAACCCAATTTTGTACTTTCTTTTCATAATATTTGATTATTAGAATCCTAGTGAGAAAAATAGTTTGTTTTTAATTCTTGGATTAGGCAATGTATTCTTGTTTTTAATTTTCAAGCTAAATTTAAAAAAATATTTGTTTAATTGGAAATTTTAAAACAGTATTATTTCATGTTCTGTTCATATCTGAACTCAATAGTGAAACATCTTCATCTACTGTATTTATGAATGGCTAGATGGAGTTGTATTTATGATCTTAATTAAAATTAATTTAGAAGAGTAATTAATAAATGGAACTCTTTCAGCCCAAAATATAGTTCATTCTAAGTGCACCAGTTAGTTTAAGTTGTATTTATGATCTTAATTAAAATTAATTTAGAAGAGTAATTAATAAATGGAACTCTCTCAGCCCAAAATATAGTTCATTCTAAGTGCACCAGTTAGTTTAATACTAAAAATTATTATTTAAGGTTGCATTTTTCTCCTTATAAAAAAAATTATATATGTAATTTTATGAAAACAACAAACTTTAATCCTAAACTTTGCTCTGGATTTTAACATGTTAAAATGCAGAAAGAATTTCATAGATTATTCACAGGTAAATCTTGAAATTTTAAACATAATGATTAACTCTATTTATATAATGTATATTTAATTTCTAATGTAAATTTTACTATAAAATTAGTCAGTTGAAATTGATATTTTACATTAAAGTGTACTTTAATTTTCAAATATTGTTCTTTTTAATAAAGGAACATTTTTGCGTGGACTTCAAACAACTGCTACCTATGACCCTAAAACACAAGAATTCATATTAAATACACCAACCTTATCTTCTATAAAATGGTGGCCTGGGAGTTGTAAGTTAATTTTTATTTAATATTTCAAAAATATATGTATAAATTTCTAAAAATTTGAATTTTTAAGTGGGAAAAACTGCAAATCATGCTATTGTTTTGGCACAACTTTATATCAGAGGGAAGTGTTATGGGATACATCCATTTATGGTTCAGATTCGAAGTATGGAAGATCATCAACCACTTCCTGGTAAGAACCTTGAATGAATATGTTATAAATTACTTTCTGTAAATATAGTCAAAATTTGTTAACTAAGTAATATATATTTTTAAAGGTATAACAGTAGGAGAAATAGGTCCAAAAATGGGAATGAGAGCCTCGGATAATGGATTTTTAAAACTGGATAATGTCCGCATACCCTATGATAATATGTTCATGAAAAATGCTCAAGTAAGAAAATTTTTTAAACACCTATTATGAGAACTTGCATTTTCATAAAATATTTTCTTCAAAAGGTTACGAGGGATGGAGAATACATTAAACCCAAAAGTGATAAATTAAATTATGGAACAATGGTTTTTGTGAGGGTATTGATAACAGATATGGTAGGTTTTAATTTAGCCAGAGCTTGCACTATTGCTACTCGATACAGCGCAGTTAGGAGACAGTCCGAAATTATCCCTGGGTAAATAAATTATTCTTTCTCTATATATTTATAACTAAATGCACAGATTATATGTATTCAAAAAGATCTCACTATATTAATAAAATATAAATCTTTGAGGCAAGGATTCTACCTTAATTTAACAAATTCAAGTATATAATGAAATAGAATCTTATGAGGATGTGCAGTCATTATCCTCATTTTGTGATTGAATTTGCAAAGAATAGTGAATAAAATATGCTAACAATCAAGATAACAAAAGTATAACTGCAAAAAGAAAAAACATGCTTAGACAATCTTTTGGATTATTTAAAAAATAATAATAATTGAATTATTTTTGTTGAATATGTTATAATGAGATATTGAAAAAATCTCTATACAAATAATACATAAATATATTCACACACAATAGAATCCCAATTTATTTCATTTTTTACTTAATTTAATACTTTGTAAATATACCAACAGTCTAAATATCATTTTCGTAAACAACGTACACAAATTATATGTACAGGTATACCCCTATATATATAATTTATCTGGTATATATAAAATTCAACTTTATTTTCCAGATATAGAGCATAAATATCCATAGATGTAACTTATAAAAGCTAGCATGTTTACCATATTTGTATGTTGAAAATACATATTAGGTATCAAAAACTTAAGTACTATCAACAACAAACATACATATTACTAGTATAATATTGTTCCATGTGACATTGCAACACTTACTCGGGAAATAATAAGGCACTATAATGTTAAATAAGTGCAGTTACTGTAGTCCAGTTAGCTCTGAAAGTTTTTGATTCAAATTTTTAAAATATTTTTCAGATTTATGCAAAATTTGAGTTACATAAAAAAACTTTATCCTGTTTGGTCCCAATATTTGCATAATATGTGTGTGTAAATTTTTATTTAAAAAATGCCATTTCAGTTTGCATTATTAATTTAAGATTTGGCTTGAAATTTTCAAAATCAGTTTCAGCAATTCATTTTGAAAATTTCTGTGGAACATGAGCTTCTTAGTAAAACATTTTTTAAGCTCAAAAAATTTGCAGAGCAGTAGAAAGCCACTACTGCTCTGGCACAAAGAGCTTTAAACAGGTAATCTGAATATAAATTGGAATAGTGCGAAAATCATTATGAAACAAGAAAATCTTGCTATTTTAAAAACAAATAAACAACCGATTAAACCTATCAACAAATTAGATCCCGGAGAACTAAGTAGTGCCTTAAAGTTTTGTTTAAACTAATTTAACACTGAAGATTCATTAAAAATTTCGTTTTATCGTATTTAAAAACTTTTTAAAATTAAATAAGAAAACCAGTTTATTGCAGCATATGCTTTAATTATTTTAATAATTATGTTCAATTTTAAATTTAAATAACAATGAATTAGAATAGAATTGTTTTTGGTGTGTAAAGCCGAAGAGGGAATACAAGAATTCTGAAAGTGCTACTTTGAATTTATTAAAGAAATTTGTCTGTGAGTATAATAATTCCTGCTAATTGGCTAGTTGTAATTAAATAATGTGTAATTCCCTGATTAGTTTATTTAGAATAATTTATCCAAATTTCAGATTAAATTTGGACAGAAAATACAGACTATAGATAGTTTGATATTTTTCAAATCAGAATGCTCTAAAATACAGGAGAAACAACATTATAATGAAAATTTCAAAAATTCCAGTAAATAATAATATATGATTTTATTTGACATTAAACAGTGTCATGCTGAAGCTGGTTCATGATATATATAATAATTTTCAAATTAGGTATATTTTTATACTTTTGCATGTTTATTACAAAGTCTGTTGTTAATTATTAAAAAATAAATAAATAAAATATGCTAAAGTACTATCTGATATTTTCTTCTAATCAATTAAAGTGTTTAAAATATATACGGCTAGCAATAATAATAATAATAAATTAGAAAATTTTTATCAAATATAATTTTCACAGGAAATTTCTTCCAGGAGCCTGCAAATGAATAATCGCAATAATTATTTTTTAAAAATTAAATATTGCAAAACTATTTTTATCTTCTAAAAAGATCTTTCTTGTTTTTGAAGTCATGATTATAGAGTTTTGAAGCCTGCAAATTCTAATATACATATACAAATGTATACATATAAGAATAAAATTTTCAATATAAAGATTTCAACTGCTTCTAATTATTTCCAAGCACTTTTAAGCAGACCAAGATAGCTTTTAAAAAACTTTTTATATGAGAAGCATTTTTGGCATTTACAAGAACAAATTTACACAAAGAACAATTAGAACAAATTTAAACATTAAAGTCTTTCTTATTTTTTAAACCAAAGTTTTTGGAAAATTACGCAAATAATAAAAAATAAAATAAATATAAAATCATACTTAAAATTAAATTCTAAATTAGAAAGTACAATAAAATTCACGCTAAAAATTACTATCCTCATTATACTGCAGAACTTCTCCCAAAACAAATTTCCATGCATCTGAAACACTATTCGTTTGTCTATCGTTTATTACTATCTCTTGTCTACTCCCTTTGTAGATTTGTATTTCTTCTGCTATACTTATCTGTTATCCTTTAAGTCATTCAGCTGCTTTATCACTTTACTGTCCTCCCATTCTATCTTCACATTGCACTCAAGTCCTTTTCGCTAGAGCTGTTGTTAGATTACCTTGTTAAATTTAATGTGAGTTGAGGCTGGCTTGTAAATGCCGAAAACATCTCTCATATTAAAAAGTTTTTTAAAAGCTATCTTGGTCTGCTTAAAAGTGCTTGGAAATAGTTAGAAATTTAGTTAAGTTTTACGAAAATTTCAACATTCTCAAAACAAAAAATTCATGAAAAGTATAAAAATGCATATAATCTGAGCCTTATAATTATATAATAATTTCACTTAATATATGTATTGATTAAATTAGTTTTATATATACTGTAAATTATTATTGAATTTATTTATTTTTTTTAAGCAAAGGAGAAGTTCAAATTTTAGATTATCAAGCACAACAGCATAAACTTCTACCTTTAATTGCTTTAGCTCATGCAATCAAAGCAACTTTCCTTTCATTAATGCAGACTTATAAAGAAGTGAGTCAGAATCTTGAGAGAGGTGATTTAGGAAACTTACCAGAGGTAAATAGTTTTAAATTTGGAAGAATTACTTTATTGGTGTTTAATTGTAGTTATTTTTGGGACATTACATTTCCCATATTGCAATTTAGCTAAAGGAATTTAAAAGCATATACAACTGTAGGACCCTCATATAATTCAAGCAGTTCTCAATTTTGCATTAAATCACACTTTTATATAAAATTCTAAAACTCAAAATTATTTTTTTAAATCATTAACATAAAATGAATGAATGTAGTGTAGTACTCCAGTTTTATACAGTATCACAACAATAGGTATTTTACTATGAATAGAGAACTATCATTAGTAATAGTTTCATATAAAAAAAAAAATTGTACATGTGTAACAGACTATGAATAATAATAATAGTCAGATATAATTATATCTGATTAATGTTTCTGGAAGTATTATAATAAAAGTCCAGAGAGTAGTTGTACTTGGATTTTTAAATTCCTCATAAAAGCAGTCCTTGACTTTCATATTTAATTACTTCCTGAAATGTGTACAAAAGTTGAAATGAATGAGAGTAGAGCAATATAGAAAAAAACACGGAAAAGTGTTTTAAAATGTATTTATTTTACTACACACTATTAACTCAAGACTGAACCCGTGATGCCAGAAATGGGGCAGGTCTAATGACGGAGAGGAGAGTGACTACAAGGAGTACATGCATTTTTGGGATACGTATCAATATATACAAAATAGTGAATCGTAGGCAAGTCGAGGATCACCTGTATATATATCTCCACTTCTGATAAGTAGAAGCTAGAATAAATAAAGTGCAATTGATTTATGCATATTCTATATCTATAGTTTTGTTTACAAAATTTATATGTATATTATTTCACTTAATTACTTTGATTTCCAATAAAAATATATGAAAAATGAATCAAATTTTATAGTAGTATTTCACATTTTTGATTGTTATAACAAATTTGTTATATTTTTGTGTTTTTAGATACACTGTACTACCATTTATATAATGTTCCACTATATCTTTTAGATATGAATGGCAAATGTTACTTGTAACAATATTAAATGATTAAGCAATAAACATCACTGACCAAAATTGGTGATCATTGATAACATAAATTACTATTTTGGTTACCCACTGTTGTAAACTTGATTATTTTTTGAAAATAAATACAATCATCTGGATATTATCTATTATAGCCAATGATGATGGTGATTATGTGGAATATGATGAAACTCGACATGCTGCTACTTTCCATTGTATTGGATACTATATGACAGATTCATGGTAGGGTTAGCTGTCATATGAAAGAATGAGATTTAACAAGTTGGACCCAAACTCCAGATTTTTTTTTTTTTTTTTTTTTTTTTTTTTTTTTTTTTTTTTTTTTTTTTTTTTTTTTTTTTTTTTTTTTTTTTTTCAGGATAGAAATTTAATATATCAATACATTTAACCCTTGATTTACATGGTCGATTAGTCTCAGCAAAAATACAGTGTAAATAATGTTTGTATAGAAAATAAAGAATAGGTTTCATAAGTGTTAAATTATGTATCTACACATAACAATAAATGGGGCATAATTAAAATAGAATAAAAGTGCAAAACCTTCAAAATTTATGAAAATAGTTTATTCTGTATATTCTTCACTTGTTAAAATAATAATCCTTCTCAATTGAAAATACAGTCAAACCTCTTTAAGCCGCCATGTATTAGATACAGTCAAACCTCTTTAAGCCGCCTCCATCGGTTCGAAATTCCTGGCGGTAAAGGAGGGTGGCGGTTTATGGAGGGTTTATGGTAACATGTAGTCAAACCTCTTTAAGCCGCCACCATCGGTTCAAAGGTCTTCTCTGGCTGTAAAGGAGGGTGGCGGTTTATGGAGGGTTTATGGTAACATGTGAGAAAACATGAAATAATGTCATTCTAGTCTATACTTTTTTTGTAAGATTTGTTTAATTGTATTAAAAATTATTACACCATAATAAATATGTATTTTACTGTATAAGAACTTTATTTATGCAAAATATTGTATATTATTTTGTAGTATTAAATTGTAAATAGAAAGTATTTATAAAGTTAGACTTCTATGAAAATGAGGGGCGTATCAATTTTTTATGAAAAAGGGGGACATAGACAAAGAAAGTTTGGAAACCACTGCAATAAGTTATGGATATTCACCGATATATGCCAACTTGAATTGATACTAGATCCTCTGTGAAAGCAAAAGCAAATTTTGTTTTAAAATTAATTTTTCATAATGTCAAAAATTATTTTTTAAATTACAAAATAATTAAATATGCAAATGAAAGTTATACAATTAATATAAGAAACATAAAAAATTTTTTTTGAAAAAATGAACAAATAAATAATAAGTCCTAATAGACAGAGAGCAATGTAAATTTAAATAGGAAAAAAAATGGTAAACATATTGAACAATAATGCTTCTTGATAAATTATTTTGTTTCAATTCAATAATGTTTCCTGAAATATTTGCAATGAAATCACAATTTCATAAATTTTCAAAATCTCTTATAATTTCTTTACATATACTCAAGAAATGAATGTAGTAGGTTTCTTCCTAGACTTGTTTAAATACACTTAATTCTGTTTTTGCATGATAGATATGTTCCCAAAGAATGTGTAAAAAAAATTTGTATAAAAAAATATACTGTATGGGAAAATAGAAGATTGGTTCCACACCTAAAAAAAAAATTTGTATAAAAAAATATACTGTATCTATGGGAAAATAGAAGATTGGTTCCACACCTAAAAAAAAAAACACCAAAAATAATATAATAAATCATATGAAACATCATGTTAGGAATCTTATTATTTTTATGTGCTTGCACTTTTTATTTCATAAAGATTGAACATGTATATAAAAAATGTATTATATAAAGTAAATTATCATTTGAAAAGAATAACATGTTACTTATTCATAAGCACAAAAATTAGGCAAAATAATATGAATTACACATAACAAGATTTTGATTTTAACTTTTATTAAATTTTTTATACCATTAAACATCAAAAAGTTATTTTTCATTTTCAACACTAAACCCAAAATGCAAACAAAACAAATTCCCTATTGAAGTTATACATATAATTAGGGAATTTCTCTAGAAATTTATTTTCTAATTGAAATTAAAAAAAACAACATGGATCACCTCCATGTAATGCAAAGCAAGCACTGCATTTACTATAATACAAAAAAATTTTTCTTCTTAGAATTTGGATCAATTGTGTTAAATCAAAACAAATCGTGTAAAAAGAGAATGAAGTTTTTTTCTAATTCGTGTTAAATTAAAATTATATAAAAAAGTTTGTGCAAAATCAGAATTGGGTATATAGAGAAATTGCAACTATAAAAATTTCACAAATGAATTTATACATTGTTATCCATATGCTTAAATGCTATAAAAATGTATGAATTTTATGCCACTTTTCATTAATAGCATATCATTAAAATAATTTTACAATTACATATGCTAAATAAAATTTGTCTTTTTGAAAAACTAAGTCTCAAATCAAAAAAATTTCAGAGATAATTTAGTTATATCTTAATATTTATCTCTGAAATTAATTATAAAAGCAGTATCCAGAATTTTATATACAGGTAGGCCTCGATTAGTGCAAGTTCGAATAATGCGATTTCAATTAATGCGACTTATAAAATTGATACCGTTTTTCAGTTAGTGTGAGCAAATATTAGATTAATGCGAGTTGTAAGCATAGACCAGTCTTACTAACAAAGCTCCGCCTCCTTTTATGATGTCAATTAACAAATTTATGTTAATTTTCGGTTAGTAAAACTGGACGAAGAGCAGTCCAAGAACAGTCAATTGGCTTTGAAGGAGTGAAACACCAGAAAGATGTGCTTTAACATTACTGTACTATTATTTAGCTTTGCTATTGTATACATACAGTATAGTACAGAATTTTCTCTTTTAAAAAGTATCGAAATGGATAAAGGTAGAACACTTTTGACGATAAAACAGGAAAAGAAAAAAAAAAACAGGTTAGTGATTACGCTACAGCAAAAAATGAATGTGATTGAGTGACATAAAAGCATACTTTGTTAAATTTTTTAAATAAGGATATCTTTACAAAATTATTTGCCTATTATATTGCTGTACTACCGATATTATTTATTTTCTTTTGTTTATTATCTGATTTCTTTATTTAAAATAAAACTTGTGAAAAAAATTTGTTTTTGTTATCTTTTGGTGTCGTATTCTGCTAATAAACAAATAGAAAACTTGTTAAAAATTTCTCATTGGTTCATTAACTTCGCTTATTAATGCTATCTGGAACTAATTTACTGATTCAATAAAGTTGCAATGCTTAATTGCAAATCGGACTATCCACTCAATTTTCGACCCAGAATTGGTGGTCAGGTGGCACTCAACTTCTGCTTTCAATTTGCTATTTTGGTTTCGATTTGGCGGTTGGTTTAATGAGGTATGAGACCATACAGTACAGTACAGAATTTGGCGGTTGGTTTGATGATGTATGAGACTTCGCTATTTTGGTTTTGATTTGGCGGTTGGTTTGATGATGATATGATTTAAAAGTGGTCACGATAATTCGGCGGTTGGCTTGATGATGGTATGAAACACAATTCCTGGTAAGTTATTAATTGGTGTGATGATGGTTTGAGACGCAATCCTGGTAGTCTATTAATTTAGGATGAACAACGATGTAAAATATGAAAATAAATATTTCTTAAACAGTTAATGGTAAATTAGTATTGTGATTATTCATCGTGAGGTTAGCTAATGGGCGGAATCTCACAGAGCAAGAACCAATTACCATATTTTACATATAGTTAATAATTCAAATAGTGTGAATTCGAATAATATGAGAAATTCGTGGAACCAATTATTTGCGCTAATCGAGGCCTACCTGTATATCCTATCTTGTATATTTTAATATGACAAATTTTATTTATTGTCATATTAAAATATTTTTAGAACAATATAATCTACATTAACTTTGTTCAATTATCTATTTGAAAATAAATATAACTTCAAGTAAAATTTAAAAATTCTACATTAACTTTGTTCAATTATCTATTTGAAAATAAATATAACTTCAAGTAAAATTTTAAAATATTTATTTTTTTTTTAATTTTTCATGTTTCAAAAATGTGTTTATTTTCTTTATAGATTTATTTCACTGAACTTTTAATAAAAGTTTACTGTTTAAATCAATTTTTAAATAATTATTTTTCATCGTATTCTCAATTTAAATTAAAACTGATTAATTATTGAAATTCACTATATTTAATATTTATAGTAAGGCAAATCCAAAAAAACAATACAAAGCACTACAAATACAAGAATTATTTAGAAAAAACTTAATAGAAATGTTTTCTTGTTGTTATAACTATTACTAACCATTCCATACAAAAAAATAAATATACAATAAATAATACACAATACATTTTTATTATGTATTTATTTTATTATACATCACTATGAGTACTTTCAATCCTATATTTCATACAACTTTAGACAAGATATATTTAATAAAATATAATAAAAAGAATGTTCCAATCTTTATATATATGTTATTACTAAAATATTTTTTATAAAAAATTTTTAGAAATGATTTTTGATGAATTAAAATTCTATTTAGTTATGAGCAGGGTTTTATTATAATATGTGCCGATATATTTTATATCTGCATCTATTTCTAAAATTTGTTTATGATGGTGCATGGCCAGTTTGTTGAACACAATCAAATAGTAGAGAGTACTTGTACCTCATTACTTATAAGAAAACTAAAATATGTCATGAGCTTTCAGGTAAAACTAACAGATTTTCATTTTTTTTTGTGACAATCCCATTAAGTTGTTTTAGCTTTCAAAGATCTTATATTTTAGGCTCAATCATTTTAATTCTCTTCTGTATGAGATTAGACATACATACAGTAAGACCCCACTTAATGCAGGGAATATGTCCCAAAAAAGCCAAGCGCTAAATGAAACAGTATTAAACAAGGTCATCTTAACACTTAAATAACGAAGATAGGTGAAACAGAACAGTGAATAAAAAATATACATACCATTTTTTTTTTATTTTGTAACATGTATTATTAGTATTGTATTACATTAATTATAGACATTTCTTATTGCTAACATCGATTTGAATCCATAAATCATTTATGAAAATCAAACATATTCAAAGTAAATACAGGTAGGCCTCGATTAGTGCGAATTGGTTCCACGAATTTCTCGCACTATTCGAAGTATTAACTATATGTAAAATATGGTAATTGGTTCTTGCTTTGTGAGATTCTGGCCATTAGCTAACCTCACGATGAATAACCACAATACTAACTTAACACTAACTGTTTAAGAAATATTTATTTTCATATTTTACATCATTGTTCATCATCTAAACTAATAACTTACCAGGAACTGCATCACATACCATCATCAAACCAACTGCCAAATTGAAACCAAAAGAGCAAATCAAAAGCAGAAGTGGAGCACTGGTTTTATGTCGCTTAATCACATCCATTTTTGCTCTAGCATAATCACTATCCTCTTCCTTTTTTCGTTTCCTGTTTTATCGTCAAAGTGTTCTTCCTTTTATCCATTTCGATACTTTTTAAAAGAGAAAATTCTGTATGTATATGATAGCAAAGCTAAATAATAACATAGTAATGTTAAACAGTTAACGGCAAAAGGCCCATCTTTCTGATGTTTCACCCCTTCAAAGCCAAGTGACTGTTCTTGGACTGCTCCTTGTCCAGTTTTACTAATTGAAAATTAACAGTAATTTGTTAATTGACATCATAAAAGGAGACAGAGCTTTGTTAGTAAGACAGGTCTATGCTTACAACTCGCATTAATCGAATATTTGCTCGCACTAACTGAAAAACGGTATCAATTTTATAAGTCGCACTAATCGAAATCCCATTATTCGAACTCGCACTAATTGAGGCCTACCTGTAATTTATGTTTGCAGTGAAGAAGGTTCTTCCTCATTTGACACTTTTTGTTTTTGTGTTAAGAAGTCATCTAACGTCATTTGCTTTTTTTCTTTCATTCAGCAAGCAATTGTCAATAGCAAGCCTCATTTGACACTTTTTGTTTTTGTGTTAAGAAGTCATCTAACGTCATTTGCTTTTTTTTCTTTCATTCAGCAAGCAATTGTCAATAGCAAGACACTTTGTCTTGCTTTTGAATTTCTATCAAAATTTGGATCATTTTGTATATACCTAATCCATAATTTCTGTAATAGTGGCTAAACTTGTTTTGAGAAAATCCTTGTTTTGTGTTGCGATTTTGGATATATGTGAGTTTAACAGTTTGAAAAACCACATCAAAGTGAATCAATAAAAAATATAGAATTCAATAAAATCGCATTATATTGAAAACGTTAAACAGAGCAGCGTTAAGTAAGATCTTACTATAACAGGACTTAAATATTATTGTCACGTAAAAAAATTTTATTTGCAACTGTCTGAATTATAAAACCAAAAAATTTATTTAGAAATGGGCTTGTATTGGAAATTAACAACTAATTAATATATTAAATAATAAAACTATAAACTATATAACATAATAAAACATTTAAAAACATGTAATTGTCATATTCTAAATATGTATTCTATGCAATAGTGATGATAGCCTTAAGTCAGAAAGATGTTTTTATTTTTAAACTTTTCTAAGGAATTTTTACTCTCATATGCTTTTTTATTCATAAGTAATAAATATATGAACAAATTTTTAAAAATTCAGTTTAAATATAATGCAAACTATTCTTTTTGTTGTAATTATTACAGATGACAAAGTAAAAAATTTGAAATAAATTCAATTATAGATGTTAAAATTATTATTTGAAACAATTATATCAAAATTATTGTAAAGCTAAATATAAATATTATAAATAAAAATTTATATAATGAAACATGAGTAATGACTATTTTTTAGTCTTATTAAAATGTTTATTAATTCAAACTAAAAAATAGAAAATTTTCATTTGTCTTCCTTTTTTGTATAAAGTATTATACATTAAGATCTAGAACCTATTCTAGAATCTTTTAGAAGTAACTGCACATCTATTTGATTTTAACATTATCCAACTAGCAATATACACACACATAAATTTGCAAATTTAATAAATTATAAATAAGCATTTAAATTTATAATTGCTGATTCATCACAAAATATCTAATTGCTGTAAATGAAAAATTTCAAAATTTTTTTTCTCTTTACCTGATCTATTGAAACACTATTTTCAATAAAGATGATATAATCATAAGTGAATGCTACATCTATGCTCAATTTAAATTACTTCTCAAATGTCAGTATTAGGTACAAATTTCTAATTCTATTACAAAATAAAGTATTATTTTGAAAATTAATACAACTTTAGATTTAAATATATATAATATAAATATAGTAATAATTTAATAAATTATAAATAAGCATTTAAATTTATAATTGCTGATTCATCACAAAATATGCAAAATAAATCTGTGAATACCTTGCTTATAGTGCTGTTTTATTCTCCTATTGACGATTAAAGCATGTGTTTGTGATAGTTTTGGTTATCAAATTATTCACACTAATCGAGGCCTACCTGTACATAGTTTACATATAATATGGTTTAAATATAACACTGATGACAAAGATTATCACAGCAGCATTCTAGACCAGGGCTGTCCAAAAGGCGGCCCGCAAGGCTTTCAAGATTTGTGATATAATATTACTTTTTAATGTTTTTTCCACTTTTATTTATTACTTTTTTAAGAGATTAATAAAAAGAATCCTAAAATTGAATTGTATTAACTCAATTAATTTTTGTTAATTATTAGTAATTATTTAATGATCAACAAGCTATTAATGATCACATTTTTATAAGATTTTTAATCATGTCAATTTCAGTTTATAGCTATTTTTCAGTTTAAAGTTTTGAATTGTGACTTGTATTTTAGTTATTTTTTGGTTTCTAACTCTCACCATTTCAGTGATTGTGTGACTGTTGTTGTGAGATTCTGTTTTAATTTTATTTTTATTTTACCATGAGTTTGTTGCATTTGTGAAATGAATGAGAAAAATGTAAAATGAAAATGAAAATAGAGTATATTAGTAGTGGTAGGAAAATGACTTTTTCATAACAAATCATATAGGTAAACTGCTTTGTTTAACGAAGGTTTTCCTAACTTTTTTGATCAGAAAGTAATATCAAGTTTAGTAGTATTTATTTGTGTGAAAGTGCATTTTTTTTCTAACATGAAGATAGTTAAGAATTGATTCAGAACCTGTCTTGGAGATTCTTCTCTTACATATTTTGCATATAGCTACAACAGGAATGGATGTAAATATTCAGCCCTTGTAAATGCTGCTGCCTGCCCTCATTTATTACATTAAATAGGCACATACATACTTTTTTTATATTTAACTGTTTATATTTTATAACTTTTTGTTGACATGTTTATTGGATGCAATCTGGGTAAATATAATTTTATAATAAGGTTTGTTAATCTGGAAATAAAATTTGTTTCCAAAAAGTGTTATATTTATGCATTCTGTTTGTTAAAATAATAGTGTATCAAGTACTAAAGCCCCTCCCCCTTTTCTGTAACTGTGTCCCTCCATATCTCTAGTAAACACGGCTATGGCACTCGGGTTCATTATAATTGGACAGCACTGTTCTAGACTATGGACAAAGTGCAACAGCCAAGAAATATTTGTCAATCAGTATTGGTAAATGGCCTTTATGTATAATGTACAATACATATAAGAACTTTTTATATAGCATTCAATTATTGTTAGACTTGTTAATTAACATATATAGTACATAATTATATAAAAATTGATGCTTGATCTATATTATTGTGGTTCTAATAATTTATGAAAAAATTTAAATGAACCAGTACCATATTTATTTATTTATTTATTTATTTTAACAGTAGAAGATAATGTAATGTTTAATTTATTCTAATCATAATATTTTATTTTATATGTAAAATATCAAATATTTTTTTTAATGAAATTTTGTATTAAATGTTTTTGTTGTGCCATGTGCCAAGCAAAATTTTTTTACATACCACTTATATTCCATAGTTTTGTCATTCTTGATATATGAACTCCAATTTTATGTCGAAAATTTGGACATGGTAAATATTTTAAATTGTAGTATTGCAATTGAAGTTTATACTACAATTTCAGTACTACAATTTTACATTTATTGGTACCATGGTTATGATTCTGCTATATTAAGTTAATAGTTATGTTTTTAATTTATTGTATTTATATAATTTATATAGATAAATTTAGTTTTCATAATGTTGCCAAGAATGCAAGTCTTATATAAAAAAATTTGGAAAACTTATTTAATATTAGTATAGTTTTTAATAACAAATTAATTATAGAAATTTATTGCATTAATTTTAAATTTATACTTCACACTTTTAGCTTTTCTAAGTTTATTTGAAGAGCAAGACAAACCTGATGATCCTTTGAGGTAATTTTTTATATATGTTGAATTAATCAATTTTTACTTATTAAATATAGCTCGTCCTCAACTTACAACCAACTCGTACTTAGAATGATGCCATCAATAAATTCTGCTATTGATCAATACAATTGACCTGGATTTAATTCCCTGAAGCAATAATCTGATATGATATATGTTTATAATTTTGAAAATATCAAAATTATAAACATGTATTTTTTTCTCTCTCAAAACATATCTATATTGTATTACATGTACTTTAAATCATTGAAGAATATGTATAGGTATTTAAAAATTTATATTAAGAATTAAAATTTCTTTTTTGCAAAAAAAATTATTTTTTTACAAGATTGCACATCTGTAGACATAAAGTACTGGATAGGAACTAGGCAAGGCTGACTATATAATATTATAATGCTGTATACTTGCCATTAACGCTAAATTTATTAATAAATAAAATTACAAATCAATTAAAAATATAACAATTAGATGATGAAAGTCGTAATATTAACAGAATTAAAATAAATTTATTGCAGTGCTCTAATCATGTAGACTACAAACCAAGATTCAGTTGCCAATGCCTCAGAGGGTTTGCAAAACAAAAAAAATCGCACTTCTTGAAGTGCACTAAATAAATTTAGCACTGTATATATCAAAGGATGGTCTCAATTTTTTTGTGCACTAATTAAAACTGCATTATTCAAACCTGCACTAATCAAGAGATTCCTGTATATCAGTATAATTTATCAAAATATATTTGTAACAAACCCAACATCTTGGGTTTGTTACAAATTTCTATAAAATGTATTGTTAAATTGTATTATATCTTAAAACACATTTTTCATAATATTCAACATGATTAAAGATAATTTAATTCCTGTACAAATTTTATCTATTCAGGGTATTTAAATTTTTTTCATTCTGAAATCATATTGTATTTGACAAAATGTGCATATAATTACAGAAGATTCCTGATTAACTGATTAATTTTCCTAGATAATCAATTCCCTAAATAATCTGCAAAATACTCAAAACAAATCAGAATTATGAACAATATGTATTAATATTAAAAAATAAATTGCATGCACATATATATATATTTAAATGTTCTATCATTTATCGAAAAAGGAAACAAGAAATTTATTTGCATCAAGAAATTATTGCAATATTTTAATTTGATTCTAATTTTGATGCCAAATTATCTAAGATATAATAAACAAATTTGGGACATTTAAAAATTTGTCATATATGATATTTAAGATAAAACATGAATAATTAATCAGGAGTTTACTGTATTTATCAGATATTTAAGATTCCTATAGTCCTTCCAAAAATTTTTAAAAATCAAATTTTTTAAATATTTGGAAAGACTATAATCATTCAAGGCCATCATGGATTTGCCACAAATCAGATTTTTATTTCTACAAATTTTTTGAAATTTTTAGGTTGAGATGAAATCAAAAAATTTTCAGAAATTTTAAGGAAAGATGAATTTCTTCTCTTGCCGACACTTCCAAATATCTTATATCAGGGATTGGCAACACGGTGCAATGATGCCCACAGTACATTTCAGATTGCACCCACACTAGAACATATCTGAAATGTATTCATATTCCATATATTGTTTATGTATATGCATATGTGAAATTTATGCATATAATAACAATTACTTGTAATTTTAATTTGGTTTTGTATTATTTTATGTACATACTTTTAATTTTGATTTTTTTAGTTATTACATGCATGTATAATCTTTATTTGATTTATTTATTATAACATTGCTATTAGAAAATTAAATTAGTAATTTGATTTTTTTTTTTTTTTTTTCAAAAATTAAATTGTGCCCACAATAGTTTTTAAAATTTTTATTGCGCCCTTAGTAACAAAATGGTTGCCGACCCATCTTATACTTATGCACTAAGTTTTTAATCACTAATAATACAATATTGTTGATTTAAAAAAAATTTTTTTTTTAATTTTTAATCAATAAAATTTACCAATCTGATTTGCATTTCAGGGAAAGTTTGGCTGAGTTGATTTACGTAATTTGAAAAGGAATTTGATTTTTTTAATTTACAGTTTCATAGAAATCTTTATTTTTAGATAAGTTTTTTGTAAAGAAAATAAAAATAAAAGTTATATTACTATATGAGATCTTGCTTGTATACAGAATTTAAATATATAAACTGTTCTGAGTGTTTTAGGTTTCATCTGAATTTGTGTTTAAAAATCAGATTGTAATATTATAAAACAAGATCATGCACTTGTATATTGATATAAAAGATTTGATGAATAATTTAAATACATTATTTTTAATTGTAAAATGTACTGCATTTTAATATATGTATATTTTAATGTAGATTTATTAAGCAACAGTTGGGAATCAATGGTTCTAATGATTTAGAATCACTTCAAGAACAACTTGCTGAAGCAAAAAAGAAATTGGAAGAATTAAAAGAAGAAAATGTTGAACTTCTAGAAAAAGTATATGCTTCATTTTGAATATTTTAACTTTTTGTTATTTGAATAATCTTTTATTTGTGCTTAAAATCATAAAGTTAATTATTAAGTTTTTGTAAAAAGTTCATTATACAAATTCTAATTTATTTGGAAAAGATTTTAATCTGAAATTAATTTTTTGAGAAAAAATTACTAAATACTAATAATTATAATTATTTTTAATAGATTAAGCAATATGAAAATAAGGAAGATAAAGCTGAATGACTTTATTAGTTTTTTTCTTCATTAAATTATTTTATTTTTGCATAATAAAATTGTGTAATAAAATATTGAATGTCAAATTTTCATTGGTTTATGTAGGGGTCGGCAAAACCCCCCTCTGTGTGTCGTCTTTAAGACGAAGAATGTGATGACACTGTTGAAATAACAGGATGTAAGTGATATCGTTATTGTCTCTTTCGAGGTAATAAATTTAAGATAGTTTATTCAGATGTCTTTGCAAGTAAAGTCCAAGACTCGACATCTGAACTGTTTGGAATTATCTAGAAATGATGTAAGACAACCCCTGCCTGGAAAAGGTGAGGAAGAGGTGACAGGAATAATATAGCGAGGATGATGCAAGTCGACGCTTTTTGGTTTTGTGCCTCAGCTTGTTGGTTTGTTCTTTCTGTAGTTCTACACATCGATTAATCTATTTACAGAAATTTTGATTCTCATACTTAACGGGAGTAATCCTTCATTACTAAATAGGCTTCGGAGGAAGATATTTGGTAACTGCAATTTTCAATCATCTGTACTGTGTTGTGTGTGGTATTATTCAAGAGACTAGAGACTGTTGATTAGAGACTAAAGACTGTTCGTGCCATTTCCAAGTTCGTCAACAAGAGTGATAAAACAAGTTTATATTTACAGGTATCTACCTCTCATTGTCGGTACATAACGTGTGTAAATAGAAATCTCTCTTGATTGTGTGTTTTACAAATAAAGAAGCTGTTGAATTAACTTCAATGTTGTTCTCCTTTTCTCTCTGAGACGCCTCAGACAGTCATCCTTACTCGCGCGTCTAACCTGAACCGCTCTTGGGTTGTAAGACCTGTAGGTTCCGCAATTCTATTTCAGCCCAGAATTCCACAGTTTATGTTAAACATGTAAAATCAGATGGACTGTAGAATATTGAATTATTAATCAACATGTTTAATTAATTCGATATAGATTGACATTCAAACTGATTACACAGCAGTTAAGTATGCAATGCCAAATATTACGCAATAATGACCGTTCTTGGCTTTTTCAACATTATTATTATTTTCGATCGAAAAAGGCAAATTGAAGTCAAATAACAAAAAGAAGTATACAAACATAAATAAGAAGTAAACTATGATAATTTAAAGCAAAATTTATTATATAATGAGATTGAGATTTAGTTTTCTAAAAGACGCGAGTAAAGATTCGAAGCGAGAGAAAATTGTAACGACGTCACTTCTGGAGCGGGAGTTCGTACATGCGCAGAAACATGGACTCCATACGCTTATTCCTTTATTATATATGATATTCGTGTGGCGAATTGTCCTAATACGAAGTCTAACTAATAGACCACTTTCAGGATAATGCCAGAACTGAAAATATATTCCAGTCTGCCCCTGATAGCAGGCATTCTCTTCTTCAGAATACATCGATGAAAAAGTAAAAATATCGCTGGTGACATATAGCACTGTCATGGTATAGACACTGAATTGACACTGAGAGCAAAAGTACGGAACTGTGCTGGACTTTTGTGAACATGAACATTGGAAAACAAAGGAATGATAATTTAGGTCACTGATACTGACGAAAGTTGTTGGAACTGAGTAGACACATCACTGACATGTATGAATTGACCCTTAGTATAAGCAGTTGTAAATAACAGTTTGATAAATATCCATGTGTTTTCCTATTTTGCATTAGAAATATCAAGAATAAAGAGAAAAATTATATGATAATAAATATATTAAATTAATTATAATTTTTTAAAATATGTTTGTTTAATTTTGCTGTATATTAATAATAATTCATTTTTAATTGCTTTTAGGAAGACTTAACTGGTGGGCTGATATTGGGATATGTGAAAGATTATGGCCTCTTGCAACAACTGGAGATGGGAATTGTTTATTGCATGCAGCATCACTTGGTATAATTTTACTTTCTATTAAATATGAAATAAATAATCATTAGTATGATTTATGCAATTTATTGGCAACTAAAAATGTATAAATGAAAAATAGAAATTCCATTGACTTGATATTTGTGACTGATCTGTGAAAACAAAGATTCACTTCACAAATAAAAACTTTGATTTTTGTAGTCTTAATATATATATACAGGGTGTGCCAGCTAAATCTGGACAAATTTCAAATTGAATTTCCCGCCATATTTTACGTCAGCACTATGATGCTGCTGATGTTTTAGTAAGCCAGACAGACGATGCGTTTGAGGATAAATACAAAATAGCTGATCAGTTAAGATCGAGTGCAGAATATAATCGTAGAGCAGTGATAATCGAAGATTTCACGCTGGACATTCACCTTCTGAAATAATTCGGTTCTTTAACTATCCAAGATCGACAGTTTATTATGATGCTGCTAGATATGCGGCTTCAGAGAAGTCTGAAGAAGGTTCTGCCAACCCGGCAAGGAAGAGTCATTCCAGGGGGAGATCGTCAAGGACACTGGAAGTTGTCCAAAGGGCTCAAGAGCTCATCTCAAAGGACCCAGAGCAATCTCTCAGGCAGTTGGCAAAAACATTGGGTGTAAGTGAGGCCACAATGCGTCGAATTGCGGAAGAGGACCTACGGTACAAGTCCTACGTCATAAAAGTACGACAGATGCTGTCTGATGCCGCTAAAACAAAGAGAGTTGCTCGCTGCAACTTGCTTCTGTGTTCAATGAAGAATGAAGCTGCAGGACGCATCAGATTTTTTTCTGATGAGAAAATTTTTACTGTTGATGCCAAAGTAAAC